>DWGO01000471.1:0-12172 GCA_018247635.1 Eurytides dolicaon deicoon
ATACATGCCTGTATACCTACCTAGGGCAAAGAAGGATTTGTTCCCCTTTTGGAGACGACATCTAGGTGTTACATGTTTATTTTTATTTCTTGTATTTACCGCATGTCAGTCCCTATTCTTCAAGCATTCAAATTCTGTCGGATTTGTTTATCAAATAATAAAATCGATCGGATAGTTTACATAAATCCAATAATCTCCACGCCCAGGGTTGTCTAGAAGAGAATGCTTAATGGCGTTAAGTCCGCCCATTGTTATATCCACTTGTGGTTTTACAATAAAAAAGTAAACAAATAAATTAAAGAAACATATTTTTTTACTATTTTGATTTTTGCTTAAACTTCGTGCGATCGTCCATTTAAACTAAAATACTATGTCCGGCCATTTGTCCACCTGGGGTTGCACTGCATCGCCAGTTATTCTATCGCAAAAAAAAAGTATCTTACATCTCTGGGTGACAAGCATAGCGCGGAGCCAAGCAGGGTCTGTGTGGCACTGTGTTATGGACAGGCAAAATAACAATAAGCGCACGACTTACTCAACAATAGACTAGTAAATGCACTAGAACCTAAATCAAATTTGTCTTGAAAACATTGTACCTGGTCGGGAAAGCTGATTAGAACATTCTCTATACTACCGATAATCGAAACGCCAATGTAATTAATAAAGTTTAAAATTTGAAGCAGCTATAATGTAATATTTTTTTATTCAATAGAATACAGAAAAAAGTCACGTACGGAGCGAGAAGACCGGACGAGGCGGACGGGTGCAACGAAAGAACACTGAGATCCGACGTGTATCGCTAACTCACCGCCACGTTTCTCGATCCTTTGTTACCGTCGAGATGCTAATCTCACATAACCCATAACATCGACGGCATTACGTCGCTGGTCAGACTAAACAGTATCGGTGTCAAGTCAACGTGGGCGGTGTGTTTATAGCCTTAGGATTCTTCCACTCCTGACATAAACACGATCGTTCAAACACATGCCATGCACGGTCTTTCAAAAATAGACTCTCATAAGATCTACCTATCTTCTGTATAAATCTATTTAAATAAAATGATGGAGATCTGCCGCTGTGCCCGCATCACGGAAAAACTAGATAGAGTACCTACAATTAATTCTTTTCACTTTTATATTACGATGTCTTTACTTAACATAAAACTATTAAAGTTTAAAGAAACAACGATTTCTATAAGCACTGCGACTTCAGTGATGTATGTTATCTTACTGTGGAGAAGTAGAGCAAATCTTTATTCATTATTATTGCTATTATTCTATAATAAAAATAATAATAATGAATAAAGGTTTGCTCCAGTATTAGTATATCTACATACTCTTTTAAAAATTATATTTACATATCTATATATAAAGAATAAGTGAATAAAAATAGCGTCAGATATTTTTTGCATTCGATATTTTTTACACATTTTATGCACATAAAATACATTGTTAATATAAGAATTTTTAACAGGTAAGGAATTATTAAGGACTTTGCTGAGTCCGTCTAGGGTGGTGATACTACTGCATTGCCCGATATTCTACCGCCAAACAGTAGTCCGTAAGCATTGCTGTTTTCCGAACGGAAAAGCAATGATATCGGCGTAATTACTGGACAGTACAACTTAAATCTCTGGATGACGAGCGCAGCGTAGGGTCAAGCCGGTCCTGTGTCTGTAAACTGATTAAGAAAAGGAAACGCAGACGAAGTAGCGGGTATCGGCTAGTTATATAGTAAATGTTCATTATCACACACGCCATTGTTTAGCGGTCGATTGCCGTTGAAAATTCGATTATTGATAACGGGCGCCGTCGTCGCTACATTCTAAAATTAACAAGGAGAAACAAAAACGAAAGGAATCCAGACCGACACTCCCACACTGCGAGCGGTTTACATATACATGTAAGCAACTATTCGAATATCACTGAAATATTCACGATAATATCACGAATTGTTTGTATCAGCTAATTTTTATCTTTGTATCAAGACAAACATTGGCCGTATAAAAAGTTTTACTGAAACCATTAATTTTCTTTTTATTTTGGCAAATTTAACCAATTTCAAATTTTTCAATGTGGCATTAACATTTGTCTATTTTAAGTGTTGAATTAAGTATATATATTTTATAAATCGTGGAAATCTCTCCGTTAATAAATTGGTTAAATTGTCAAATTCAGTCCAATATTTTGGACTGAATTTCACAATTTAACCGCCTAATAAATGAAGCGGAAGTTTCGATGGAATTGAAGCTTATTAAATCTTAATATTTTTTGTTAATTTTAATAAGATTTCATTACTAATCAACAAACATTAATCATTCTGATAAGTAATCATTATCGAAATGGATACAAAACAATATTTGTTTCCTATAAATTATTTCAGCAACGTCTCTTAATATCTATACTATAATGAAAGTGTAATGGTTGAATTGGTATCTGTATGTTGGTTAAAAAAAATACTCGAGAATAATTGAGCGGGAGACCATAAACTTGTATTAACGAATAGCTGCCCTTATAACTGAAGTTAGTTTTATCTCAATTCGTCCAGCAGGTTTTGAGATTTCAGGCGTGTAAGCACTGCTGTGTTCCAGTTTGAAGGGCAATGACGCCAGCGAAATTACAGGGTAAAGAGATTTAATATCTCTGGGTGAGCGCAGCACAGAACACGCTTTGTAGGGTACTGTGTTGTTTTGGGCAGGCGTGATGCTGGCCATCAGGCGCACGCACTACATGCTCGTCTTTTCACTTTATCTCTTTAAAAAAGAAATTTATTTTCCAAAGTGTTAGTGATTAAAGTAGTTACAAACCCCAAAATTTTCATCTTTACTTCTGAATATTCACTTTACCATTAATTCGAAACCGAATAAGAGGGGACATTAAAAAGTCGGATGATAGCCGTCGTAATTGGAAAAGGGGATTTTTAAGGGGAGGAAAGAATTTGAAAGATCAAAAGGGTGCGTATTAATTGTGGTCAAAGAGGTGGCAAGTTAATTGGAGATAGGATAGATAGATAGTTTTTCCCTTATCCTCCCTTCTCAGTGCAGACTAGAGGTAATGCCCACGATTTATCCCTATATAGTGTAAATTGGCAGAATATCCATACATTTACATATGCCACAGCTGGGCCAAGGCCTACTCTGTGTGGTGAAGTAGGAGAATTAGAGTCTATATCCATCTTGAGACTTTATTGTAGATTGTTTTTGTTTTGTTTTTCTTATCATTTGTAAGATATTCTTCACATCCTTCTTCACAATGACTTGACTACAATCAAACACTACAATTTTTAATTCGCAGTCGACAATATCACCGGGACTTGAACTCGGGTTGTGTATAATATACTAGATATTGAATTCATAGCAATCGCCCAGAGACCAGAGTTAACACGGCCTTTAATACCAGTGGCAAAGAGAAAGCCGACAATCTAACCGGCCCGCCTGGCAGTAACTCGTTCAGGATAATTTTAGAACCACCCACGGCGGTATTTCCGACGATAGAAATTAAATAGGACACAGGGACCGAATTCTACTTTGCGGCGTCGTGGGCGGAAAACAATTTAGAATTTCAATACGCCGTCTAAAGAGAATGCTTATTTCACTAACAGATTGTGACTTAAATGCTATAGGAAGACTACGTTCATAATTTTAAAACCATATAAGCCGTTACAAATAGGAACAGTATTTACATATTCATTCATCTAACGGTCTAAATCCGGGATGATAATTAGTGTTTCACCTGTCAAACGGAACCATAGTATTTAAAATTACACTATATATGAATGAACATATTTGATTCAAGTGCTAGTTGACAAAGAACATTACAACATATTTTACCCCGTACGGGTAGTATGTTATATGTATGATAAATGAGGTTTTTATCAAATTTTAACCTCTTTACTTATGGCGTGTTTATCAAATATGACATTTATGATTTGACGAATTATGTGTTTGGCGTTAAAGGTATGATCATAAGCAATGGACTTTCTAATTTTCCCTGATCTAATTTTTATGTATTTATGACTATTCGTTAAAATGTTAAAATTTAGCTTTTTGCACTTTTTCTATTAGTAACTTTTACTTTAACCAAATTTTACACTTGTATTAAAACAGTAAATGTTTGATCTTTTATAATGCACTTCATGACGTAATTTGACGGATATAAAAAGTTTTATTTCACTTCCACCTGCATAGGTTTTACACGTGCTACGATGTATTAAGTGAACATTCCAAGGGCGTAGCGAAATGAGTTTTCTGACGTTACGTTATCGGGCGATGTTAATTTAATAGCTAAAATCAAATGTCAAATGTCCTTGGCGTGACAATAACGCCTATACTAGGCTTCGCCTGCGATTACACTCAGGTGGTTTACGAATTCTAGTTCATTTTCCCATCTATGCCATATTTATCAGCAGTTACCTCGTTTTAATTTGAAAGCGATTCGTAACAGAGCTGCATTCTGAGCCGGTGGTATAAACTTTGTTACTTATTACACTGACATTTAAAAAGGTGACGATTCGAAAGTACTTGTAATGGCCTATTTGAATAAAGGTAATTTTGAGTTTGAATTTGAGAATGTCAAACGAAAGGGAACGGCGCATTTTAGTATACGCAAACACATTTTTTTAAAAGAAATAATATAATTTTGTTGTCGGTTGACAATTGATTCTAATTATCATATCGACAGTCTAAAGTTTTTTAAACAGCTTGTAAAATTATTGCTTTATATTATTTTATAACTATTGACCACGGCATCGATCAGTGAGAATAAATAATATGGCAGATGAGGATACCTTCCTTACTAACATTATAAATGCGAAAGTTAATTGGATTGTTTGACCCTCTTAGCCAAATATTGACATAATTTCTGGAACAGGACGAGAAGTAGTTAAGGTTATTTTTTATTAAGGAAAAATTACAAAAGTGTAAAAACTTCAAGTCCACACGTACTACGGAGCAGAGAGAATTAAGGATTAAATCATCAAGAAACCCTAATTATACAAATAATGATTATTATTAAGGCCATTAACTTTCAAGAACAAAGCAATTTATATAGATCATTGTTAACAATGAGAACATTGTTAACTTTTTAATGCAAAATAAAATAATGGAAACCAGTAGACCAGTAGACGTTATCCTGCTGTTTAAAACTGATATGGTAATCATCGAATCATCGAAATCATCGAAAAAAAAATAATTACTTGCTTTACATAAATCTACAGCTCCATCATCATATATTTGCTGTTAAATTATGTATGTGGACTTTCCTTGTGTAAAAGAAAAATTATTTAGATATTTGTGATCTTCAGGTAAAAAAACTATCTGCGTGCCAAATTTCATCGTAAGCCAATAAATATTTTCAGGATGATCAGAAAATAAACGTTAAAACATACACTTTTACATTTTATTTTATATTATTACAATACCATGGCACCTTTTGCTATTTTGTCATTATAAATAGCACACCTTCACAAAATCGCTGATTTTTACGGATAAGAATGGTAAGTTTGTGTAGCTATCAAATCAACAATTCCATGAGTGTCTTGTCTGCTAGCTTCACTTATAAGACAAACAATAAACGGTCCCGTTTGGTCAACACGACAGTCGAAAGGTGGTACTGTCACTACTGGAGCAGCCGTGTGGCGCAGTGCAATGATCCCGTCATGAGGGATAGAATTACACGTCGGTCGGTGACTCAACGAAGGAAGCACGCAGTCGAGCTCGAATTTTGATTAGGCTGCTCTGCGACAGCATTGTTCCGTGTGATTAGCATTGCCTCATTGTCTATATTCATTTCGTTTAATGAAACCAATTCACTCGCAAAGACGGGTGGTCAGTCTATTGCTCAATATAAAGAATCCTCTGTCAAACTATAATCGATAGTTGTACGTTTAATTTCAGAATGTTTGACGGTTTGTTTACTTGAACTAGAATTTAAATAGCATTGCAAATGTTAAATAAGTGTATTGCATTTTTTTTAGCAAACTACGTAGCGGGGCGGAGAAGACATGCGCCTGATCATGAGAGTCATGCTTACCTATGACAATGCGCTGTTTCCATAACCCAGATCTTTGAGATGGTATATCCTAATGCCTAGCAATTTTGCTGACTACGTACGCTTCAAACCAAATACCGTAGATTTTGCACATTTCTGCTTGGTTGAGACTGCCAAAAAATTCTACCACTATGTCTATATGATTTTTGTATTGTAGTGTTCATCGCGCTTGATTGTAGACTGTGTAAATTTAGGTGTATAATTGTGCGCAAAACAAGGAAGATATACGGGTACGGTGGATATAAATCAGATGCGAGTAAAACCACAGGACAAATGTAATGTTCCTTACACTTGGACCGAGATCAATGGCCGTGGGATCTCACAAATAAACATTTTCGATCAATGCAAAAATACTTAAAATTATGAAATAGGGGAACGCATTCTTAGATGTACATATATCATGACTTTATCTTATACTGTAAATATTTGAAGATAAGATAAATCGCAAGTATTCGCTAATCTGCTGTGAGGGCATTAAGAAGCGAAATATACTAGAATGTGTTTTATGCGGAATTATAACAACTGTTTTTTTAACTATACTTAAATAAAACTAAGTTTTTGTATCAACGAATAAAAAATAATTAAACAGGTAAATATTAAAATTTTTAAAAACGAAGAAATCTTTTAACAAAATTCTCTTACGCTAATACGGGACTGTATTAGAATATTTTTGTCTATTTAAAGCTTGCTAATAAAGATGAATCACTTTCAGATATGCAAATGGATCTTCATGTGAGTTGGAGCGTTTACTCATCTATATCTTGCTTTTAGAAACATTCATCACGACCATCTGGCACGTTTTAAATAAAGCTGCTAATGCATTTATTGAAAACGAGGCCTCTTTATAGGCACATGTACGACGATGATTTCTTTAATGTTCTTATTGCATCGAGGTTTTTAATCCAACCGGGACAGTATTTACACACTACCGCCTGGAGAGATATCTGACAGCATTGTCAGATATTCTGCCTCCAGGCGGTAGTGTGTAAGCACTACTGTGTTCCGGTTTTAAGGGTAATTATACCTGTGAAATTACAGGGCAAAGAAATAGAACATCTAATATCTCTTGGTGGCGAGCTCAGCACAGAGACAAGTAAGCTTGTGTGGTATTGTGTTGTTATGGGCAGGCGTGACGCTTCCCATCAGGCACACGACTATGACTGTCTATGAAACGAAAACTACTTTTAAGAATATGTTGCTGCATTTTTGTATTCGGCGAGTAGGAATACCTCAAAGATAAGAATGAAATGCGGTAAACACTTCAAAGATTACCTAGCCCTCGATTAACCAACATTGATTGATTGGCTATAAAATAGTCTAAAAATTTTATAAAAATGAAAATTTTAATTTGAATTACGAGATAACTTGGTTTATTTGATGTAAATTTTCAAGGTTAATCAAATTAAAACTTCGACAAATTTGTTCGGACGCCCAACTCATTATTTAAACTAATCGCATGAGAACGATCAATATTTTATTACTTAGACTTTTTTTATTATTGTGATAAAGATATTCGCTAGTACAAACACTCGGAGATTAATTAGTTTTCGTTGAATAAACTTCCCTATCGTTAGCAGATGCTCAGTTCCATCTGCATCCCATCCAACCATAGTTACAAATCATCGTATCGGAGAATTAAATACTTTAAATTATTTCTACCAAAGTTTTTTGTTTAGTTTGATTTAGTTTAGTGATTGATCACATATTAGTTTAAGGATTATAATATTACTTGAGGAATATATTTATATTAGCTAATACTGACAAATATCGGTATTAACCCATCTTTACTCCAGTGTTCGGTGGACGCTATTCGACGCCCGGGGGCGGTGACGCGACCGAGCTATTTTTAACACGCCCGCTGAATTTGTATCGTCGGCGTGTATAATGAAATCGTAGAGGTCGGAATGGCGATAAAACTCATTGCATATCCGCTCCTTTTACTTGAGAACTGAAGTGCGCTTTATCTCGGTATCGCATGACGTCTGCCGTGTTAGCAAGTGTATCTTCTGAGGAATAAAAATAAATATTTGTGTGTTTGTTTTCTATATTCAATGGCACCAAATACAAAACGGATGTCTACGTTTTTACTCTTTGCTGCCGTCGATTTCTAAACGATTAGTTCGATTGTTTTGGGAAGTTATTCTGCACGCGCTCACGAAGGTTTCTAGGACAAATAACTTTGAAAAAAAAAATAAAGAACCCTCTGGTTTTACACGTAGACGTTCTATAAACACTTCAATAAACTGATACACTTTCTTTTTTACGAGACAACTGCAACGCGTATTACTGTAGCTAGTATATGAATAAAAATGAATGTGCTATATTTGTCCTCCACCCGATGCTAAATCATTTATGTAATTGTGTTACTTTGGTGAATATTTGTTCTGCACTTTACACTCGAGGTTCCTGGCTTGTAACAATACCGTGTTACACTATAAATTCCCTTTGGAAATATATAAACCATTCTTTTTAACTATGGGTTTATGTGGGTGTAGCAAAGGCAATTGTTACATTTCATTCGTGATGCTATGGACAAGGTTGCTTATAATGGCTTAGGTAACAATGAAGTTAGTTACAGGCAGAAAAGAAGTATTTACATTCTTTTCATTTATTATAGTTTATACTTAATTACGAATAAAGGTAAAGGATCACCTATTTACAAGAAATGAAAACATGAGGGGGATCTATTGTATGTACATATCACATTGTTAATTTTCATTTACCGCGATTAATTCAAATTCATTCTTGTTTCACTATACCTATTTTGTTTATTGGTTTGTTCTTTAACACAGCAACGTCCTTTTGATTTAGCATAGGTTTAGTTCGTGAGACGGGAGTTTTTTTTTCAGCGGAAACATTACTATTGAACTAACAAACCTAAAACGAATCTAATATACAGTATTTCTATCGATTTCTTTACGTCACAATACTTAGTTTTCAGGATACGAATGATTGCAATGAGATTACAAGAAATCATTTAGTGCAAATATAGTCAATATGTTAAAGTCAAGAACAGGATAGAAAACAAAGAAATTTCTTGCAATATATATCTAAAGTCGCGTTGGTGACTATTCCATAGAAGCGTTCGTTAACGACGTGCAAACTATTGAAAAGCCGTAAATTGTATTATTGGCTCGAAACAAAGCCCCCTATTATACTTCTACCTTTTCAAGTATAACATGGCGTTCGTCAGCTTACAATGGCACTATAAGTTTGTAATAATGTTAACTTTTTTTAACAGTAATTTAAGTGGTGATTTATTTAACCGATTCTTAAAATCACTTTAAATGTATAAACTGAGTTTTGTTTGAAATAATCATATTCATTTGAAGTAGGATTTATATTTTTATTATTTCCACTCTTAAGGCTTATTGCTTTAGGAGTGGAAATTAAAAAAACGGACTTTTGTATTTTTTTTGTTTAAATAATTGGAAAACAAAATAAGCGTTGCTCGTGTCGTTACTTAAGACTCATAAAAGACTACTGTGAGTTAATTCAGCGTTTATTTACTATTTTCATTTGCGTTTATTTACAATTTATAAACGGTATTTGTATTCTGAAACTTAGTCTTTTTGTCTACTTACTGTAGTCAGCAATGGGGGACTGATTTCGGAGTTTTGGGGTGATTACAATATTTTAGACAGGGAGTGACATATAGGCTGTTCCTATTGAAACCAGTGAAGACACTACCCCAAAATCAATACGAGTAAAGCCTCACGCAATACCTAATGACATTAAAATGGTCAAAATCTTAATATGTTCAGCTGTTCGAGCGTGCAGTAGGTAGGCAAGCCGGCAAGTCATAAGGTTCGTTCGTGATCGTACGATTAAATTGATAAGTAAATAGATAAAATAAAGATGGCATCATCCTTTGTATTAAATAAAATGCACATATATTTAACGGAATGCAATTATCAGTTGAATCGTACTTCCTGTCAATATCAACTATCGTCATATTTGGGTCTCTATTTATCGTAAATAATAATCAATTCACGATAACGATTCGGCGCAGATAAATAACTTGAGTTGTATTGTTGAAGTTGGGTTTATAAAAATAATTATTACAAATCAATTAAAAAAACGCAGAACTAATAAGGCGCAACACTTTCTTAACTACATACAATTAAAAGCTACGATGTATCAGAGTTTAAAATGGTGTCTATGTTGAATATAGCTGCTTGTGAGCGAATTTAAAAATAAAAAATATTTCTTTTTCAAGCAGTCTTAAATCGTCTCATATCAATTGGCATTTCAAAGTGAACGATATTAAAAACATAATGCAAAAAAGAAACCATTAAGGTTTACAAAACAGATCACAAATACATGTACAGATACATAAGGCAACCTCTCCCAACAGTTCAGATTGGACAAATTGGAAGGCCCCAAGGTCAGCGTCGGACGAACCGCTTAGCAACGGGCCCAGAGCCACGCATTTTAAATATGACTTCTGGAAGTATATAATAAACGATATACCTAGGTCCTGATAAAGGCGACGAAGTCTCGAACTTTCGAATAACGAAAGAGGGTTTAATGGATTTTCTTTTTATTACATGATAGTAAACGAGCAGACTGTATACTTAATTCTTAATTACTACCCATACCCGTGGACAACTTATACCAGTGAAGTTGTCTAGACAGTCTTTAGAAGAGCGAGGTCTATCACCTCATTAATCCAACGGTAAGCTATTTCTGATTCTATGGTCGCAGTGCTTCCCCGGACGAATTCCACTCATATGTACGTGTTGTTGCAGCTTTAAGGTAATAAGATACCAAGAAGAGCAAGTAGTGCACTTGATGGTTGGCGACACGCCTGCCCATAACGAAGCAGTGGCACACGAAAAGTGCTTGGCACTGTGCTGCGTTCATCAACTAGAGATTCAAGATATTATATCAATATACGCAGTAATGATACTAGCAACATTATCCTTCAAATCGGAACACACATTACTGCTTGGCGATAGAATTTCTGCCATTGACTGCATGAGTTCTACTACTATAGCGTTATATTAATCAATTATTGCGGTCAACGTATTTTATATTGTATTGAAGTATAGGCGATAAAAGAAAATCGAAAGTATAGGCGATAAAAGAAAATTTTCGTAGGAGGAAGGACTCTTGCTGAGTCCGAATGGGGCAGAGTAGCACCGCATTGCCAGATATTCTGCCGCCAAGCAGTAGTGTGTAAGCACTACTGTGTTCCGCTTTAAAGGGCAATGATGCTAGCGTAATAACAGTGCAAAGAGATAGACCATCTTATGAGTGACGAGCGCAGCACATAGCTAAGCACACTATGTGGTACTATGTTGTAATGAACAGTCGTGACGCTTACCATCAGGCGTACGACGTGCTCGTCTCGTCACTTTATCTTGTAAAAAAAAAGAACAATTGACACAAAGCGTACGAGGCGTCTGTTTGTCAATATATTCAAATAGGGTCGTCATCTTACCGCTTACCGTCTATTCAAGACCATCAAGCGGTAAAGTGCGTGCAATCTGAGAGAGGGGGCGTAAGAAAGCCGAGCGTTGGAAAGTAAACGAGCGCGGTCCTTTGTGGTGTGGCGGAGCGAGGGTGCGGGGGATGGGGAGGGGGGAGCTCACAAATCAACTTTCACGAGCACCACGGGCGGCCAATGGCGCGCCTCCTAACCCTACGTACCGTCCTTAGGGCAGTGGTTCTCAATCTATCCAGTGGAATGATACCTCAAGTAATTAGCATTATTGTGTAAAAACTACTGTTGTGTGTGTGTGTACTCCAGTTGTTTTTTCATATTGGTATAAAGTTTTTTTTATATCGGTAAAACTAATTCTTACATATTACTGCAAATTACTTACGAGTTATCAAATATTCCGACAACACCAATGTTAACTTTCAATTTCTTCACTTCATCGCAGTGAAACTAGATCGAACGGTATACGTAGTTTGATTTGAACGGCAATGTTGGTAGTGTAACAACTGGACATAGAGATACCTGTATCTGTATCTGTATTTAATGACGTTGTCGCTTCCAGGTTATGCGCCTATGTAAAGCTATATCGGATCGCCGAACCCGTGGAAATGCTAAGTTTCCACGAGTTGGATCTTCCACGAGTTGGATATTCCACGAGTTGGATACATAGAGATACAAC
>DWGO01000472.1:0-12166 GCA_018247635.1 Eurytides dolicaon deicoon
TATTAATACTTGGCTACCGCATAAAATTCCACGAAGAAATTCTAGCCCCTCAAAAATCCATTATTTACTGTGGCAGGTAAAAATCACCTTGCCACGTCGGTGCCGCTTCTTAACATTAGATTTTTTTTAAACCACGCTGCGTTGCAGCAAGTTGTGCGGGTCCTAATATTATTATTACCTAGTAGAATTGAAGTTTTCTTTTTAAACTAAGACATTAAAGCTAAGACTATATCAGGCATAGTTTTGTACCAATACACTTCATTAAAATAAAAAAGTAAAGAGTTAACTTATTTTTTTTTATTTTATAAAAGATAAAACATACTAACACATTTTAACATTCCTATTTAAAGTTAAAACTTGAATTGAAATTTTAACTTTGGATTTGTATAAAATTTAATAAATCACTTCAGACGTCGACACGTCGATAAATCGATATTTATGTAATAAAAATTTCATAGAAGGCAAAGTAGCTAAAGAAATCTCAAAAATATTAGGAGATTAGAGCTTAGTTAGGTTGCATGAGCTTAATTCGTTGCTAGCAACGAGAAGGCATTGTTAATAGACTATTTTAATAGTTTAGTCACAAATAGCGGTGTTACGTGTAGCGTAGTAGATGAAACTGGCTCTGGAGCCCGCCCACACGGCGGCGCCGCCTCTTCCTTAGAAACGAGCGCGGCCTGAATCGCCGATGCATTGAGATGATCACGGTCGAAATAAATTTGGATACATATATTTATCATTATTTTAAGAAATACTTGATATCTATTACAAATTGTTTTATATTAAAGTCGAAAATAATAAAAGATAAACTAAATCTTCTTTTTTATTGGTTAGTGACGAGAATATTAAGTCGTGCGCATGATGGTGAGCAAAACGATTGCCTATAACAACGCAGTGCCATATAAAACCTGCTTGGCCAAGCGCTGCTCTATGTCTATGTCCAGGTATTAAGCTGACATCATTGCCCAAACTCTGCAAAAGAGTCCTACCACTTAGAAACTACTATAAGGGCTTTATTGATTTGAAACATTACGTGTTAGACATTAATAGTTGAAACGTGAAAAATGAGCACTTCCTTTCGTCTATTTTTATATTGTACTCGTATATTGTTGTATTTGTTATTAATTTATAACAAATATTATATAAAAATAATAAAATTAAAAATATAAACTTTAATTTTGCTAAAATTTCATGTAGCTCGCGCGCATACAAACATACACAAAGCATCTCTTCACGTTTTACCTATATAGATTTACTTTTGTTACTCAAGTAATATTTATAAATAATAATTGTTGCTTTTTTATTTTCAGTATGCATCGGTACAAATGGGCGAATGTCTGTCCCCTCGAATCGGGATACACACTACCGGAACCTTCGAGATCGTTTCACGAACTGCACTTACGTCGACGGTAATCTGGAGCTAACGTGGCTACACAATGAGACAATGGACTTGTCTTTTCTGAAACACATAAGGGAAGTGACCGGTTATGTTCTCATCTCGCATGTGAACGTTCGGCAAATTATCTTACCCCAGCTTCAAATAATCCGCGGGCGGACTTTATTCAAGCTCAATGTCAGGGATGAGGAGTTTGCCCTTATGGTCACTATGTCTTCGGCCTTCACTCTAGAGCTGCCGGCACTAAGAGATGTACTAAGAGGGAGCGTAGGAATCTATAACAATTTCAATCTCTGCCACGTGAAGACTATAAACTGGGACGAGATCATAACGGGCGTGAACGCGACGTATGTCTACGTATACACGTTCAACGCTCAAGAGAGAGAGTGCCACTGTCACCCGAGCTGCGAGGCGGGCTGTTGGGGTGACGGTCCGGAGAACTGTCAAAAATTTTCTAAAACAAACTGCAGCCCTCAGTGCGCTCAAGGCCGCTGCTTCGGTCCCAATCCACGAGACTGCTGCAACACCTTCTGCGCCGGTGGTTGCACAGGGCCATTATCCAGTCAATGCTTGGCTTGCAGGAACTTCTACGATGAGGGCACTTGCTCGCAAGAATGCCCGCCGATGCAGGTATACAATCCGACCACTTATTCATGGGAACCGAACCCCAATGGAAAGTACGCCTACGGTGCGACGTGTGTGCGTAATTGCCCAGAGCATCTGTTGAAAGACAATGGTGCGTGTGTAAGAAGCTGCCCGCCAAACAAAACGGCCGTCAATGGTGAATGTAAACCGTGCAATGTGACATGTCCGAAGACATGTAGAGCGGAGAAGCCTATTCATTCCGGTAACATTGATAGTTTCAAAGACTGTACAATAATAGACGGCTCGATACAAATATTGGAGATGACGTTCACGGGCTTTCAGCATATCAATCCGGATTACTCGTTCGGCGACCGTTACCCGAAAATGGAACCGGACAGCCTGGAGGTGTTCAGCACCGTCCGTGAAGTAACCGGCTATCTGAACGTACAGGCGCATCACCCTAATTTCACAAGCCTATCGTACTTCAGAAATTTAGAAGTCATCGGTGGTCGCCAAGTCGTTGAAAACCTATTCGCTTCTTTGTACATAGTCAAAACCTCATTAAGTTCATTAGGACTGAAGTCATTGAAGAAGGTCAATTCTGGAGCCATTGCCATAATGGAAAATCGATATCTTTGCTTCGCTGACAAAATCGCTTGGAATAAACTTGGCAAGTCTAAAGACCATAAGCAAATTATACAAAAGAATGGAGATCCGAAGACTTGTGGTGAGTAAAATTTTCAATATGCGAAGCGCTATGGGGATCCTCATATTTAGAATTAATTTTAATGTAAGCTATTGCGAAATTGTGTCTTTTTACTGCAGAAAAAATATTGCGAGCGTCATTGCTGTCATCGTCAAGTGCAATCCATTTATTCATTTTGATATTAGAATATTACGTTTTCAACTAACTCTATTAACAGCAACGCATATTCATAGTGCTAAGCGACCCAGCGTTCTCTCTAATCTATAAACTCCTTAGGAGTTATTAAATTTTGTTTTGTTACCTTTTTGTCGAGCAGAGAGTGCCAATTTGGTGTGTGATCCGCAATGCTCGTCGGACGGCTGCTGGGGACCTGGGCCCGAACAGTGTCTCTCCTGCGAGAACTATAAATTCGGCGAAACATGCATTCAGAATTGCAGCGTACTGCCAGGGTTGGTATTTATAAATTGAATTCCTCCTAGTATAAGTGCATATATAATATAATCCAGGATAAATAAATTAAAATCAATATTTCTTTCAGGTGTTCTATCGATAATTAAACGCGTACCTCTAGATTTAAAATTCTTGCATTGCGAATTATTTTTCTTTATTAATTAATAATGTGTTTGTAGTGGTAACGAATAATTGTTGATGATCGTGATGATTTAAAAAAATCACTTGTTTCTTAAAATTATATTTACTTGCTTAATGATTTATATACACATATGATTACGATTACAAAGACCTTAATAATATTCATTACCCTACCATATTTAAATATTTATTGTTAGATAAAATTTTTATTCCTAACGTTTCAATACCATTAATATTCGTTTAAATACCATTATTTTTGTGTTAAAAAGTCACCATGTCCTCGTGGAGACTGCAACAAATATGGCAACCTTATTAACATTACAAAACAGAATAATGTGTGGGTCGCCCTCTCATACCGGTTCGACGGCCTAACTCGGTTTTCGTCCTCATTGTTAGTTCAACTGTGACTTCAAAACACCTCTTTGATTTAATACTTTATATAAGCTAATAATAGTAACGGTAATTTTATTGGGTAACCATGTATACAAATTAGATTATAACATGAGATTCATCTTTCGTTACAGATTGTACAAAGCTGGTCCAAAAACGTGTAAGCAATGCCATTCAGAGTGCTTAGACGGGTGCACGGGACCGAGTCGTGCTAACTGTACGAAATGCAGACACGTTCGAGACGGACCCTACTGCGTAGCAGAATGCCCTGAGTCGAGATATGCATCCGAAAATGGCACCTGCCAACCATGCCATTACAATTGTTACAACGGGTGCACTGGTCCACTGAACACAGTTGGTGAGGGAGGCTGCTATTCATGCAAGAAGGCTATCATCAGCGTCGAAGCTACAGTTGAAAGCTGCCTAAAAGAAAACGAACCGTGCCCAGATGGCTATTACAACGAATGGGTAGGCAATGTTAAGCTACTAGAAGGAAAAGTAAAAGTCGTCTGCAGGAAATGTCATCCGTTGTGCATAAAGTGTACCGGCTTCGGAATACACGAGCAAGTGTGTCAAGTGTGCAATGGATTCAAGAGAGGCGATCAGTGTGAAGACGAATGTCCGTCAGATCATTTTACTGACGAAATCAATAGAATATGCACGCCTTGTCACCATGAATGCCGCGGCTGCACTGGACCGTCATCCACCGATTGTGTCAAATGCCAAAACCTAAAGATTTTCCTTAGCGATAATAATTCGGCTGATCCCAATCAACATTTCAATTGCACCGCCGCATGCCCCGATGATAAACCACATAAGATTTATTTCGATGAGCTTGTTCAAAACTCTATAGAAGAACCATATTGCTCTGAATTAGCCCACGGCCCGCACAACACGGCTACTGCCAATATACCGACAGTCCTCGTAATAATTTTAGTGTTAGCTTTCATACTGATTATGATACTTGGAATCATTGGATATACGTGTAGACAAAAGGCAAATGCAAAAAAGGAAGCCGTGAAAATGACAATGGTGCTAACAGGCTGCGAGGACAACGAACCGCTCCGACCGACCAATGTCAAGCCGAATCTAGCTAAACTCAGGATTGTAAAGGAGGCGGAATTACGAAGAGGTGGCACTCTTGGTTATGGTGCATTCGGCGAAGTGTACAAAGGAGTATGGGTACCAGAAGGGGAGAACGTCAAAATCCCTGTGGCTATTAAAGTACTCAAAGAGGGCACTGGAGCGAATACCAGTAAAGAGTTCTTAGAAGAGGCGTACATAATGGCAAGTGTAGAGCACCCCAATCTTCTGCAATTACTTGCTGTCTGTATGACTAACCAAATGATGTTAATAACACAATTAATGCCGCTCGGGAATTTGCTCGATTATGTTAGAACTCACAAGGAAAAGATCGGATCGAAGGCATTCTTAAACTGGTCCACGCAAATAGCACGCGGAATGGCGTATTTAGAAGAAAAAAGATTGGTGCACAGGGACTTGGCGGCTCGCAATGTGTTAGTACAAACACCGAATTGTGTTAAAATAACAGATTTCGGCTTGGCCAAATTGTTGGATATAAACGAAGACGAGTATAAAGCGGCTGGTGGTAAAATGCCAATTAAGTGGCTGGCACTCGAATGTGTTCTGCACAGAATATTCACGCACAAAAGCGATGTCTGGGCATTTGGTGTAACAATATGGGAGATATTGAGTTACGGCGCCAGGCCGTATGCAAATATATCCGCCAGGGAAGTACCAGAATTAATCGAGAATGGCTTGAAACTGCCGCAGCCGAGTATATGTACACTGGACATTTATTGTGTGCTGGTTTCCTGTTGGATGCTAGACGCTGACAGCAGACCCACCTTTAAACAGCTTGCCGATACGTTCGCAGAGATGGCAAGAGATCCCGGACGGTACCTAGTCATTCCCGGGGATAAGTTTATGCGTCTCCCATCCTACTCTACTCAGGTAAATAATAATATATTTAATAAAATTTAATTTAATAATTCGGAACTCGTCTCAAACGTGACCTTCCAAAAAAAAGGTAGTATTCAGTATTCATATTTAAAAAATAATGGTGTGTTATAAAAATTAGCGGATGGTTGTATTTATTTTATTTAAACTCTACTACAAAATATTTTTTATCATTTCAGGATGAAAAGGAAATGATAAGAAACCTCTCATCAGCCATAGAAGGACCCGAGCCCTTAGTTGAGGCCGACGAGTACCTTCAACCGAAACTTAATCCGGTACCCGGCACGGCTACATCGAATTCCGTGATAAGCGCCGGAATCGAAACCCAGACCGGCTCCTTGAAACCTTGCACTTCATCTTGGGCCAATAACGTTACCGGACAGGAAGGCACAACAACGGACGGATCTAGCAAACCCGAAAACTGGGACCGCGATCTACTTAGATACAATCAGACAAATCCTGAGGGTGAGCTGAGACATTATTTCAACAACCGCGTGTGCGCGTCCGAAGGCTCTAATTCTAGATACTGCAGTGACCCTATGAATAGGGATGGCATAGATAACGGATGCGACACCATGTCGAAAATCAAGGAAGCTCAAGTGGGCAATCTCAAGTTGAATCTACCATTAGACGAAGACGACTATCTGATGCCATCGCCGCAGCACAACCAGAACGCTTCCACGTACATGGACTTGATTGGAGATGGGGCTGAGGGGCAAGATGTCAAGGACCTCCGCTACACTGGTTATGTCGGTTCTAAGAGATGCGTGGACAACCCCGAGTACTTGATGTCGGATCAAAGCGAGCCGGCGCAAACTCTCGGCATACCTACCGAAGAGCCCGCCCCTTTGGAGTCCTTATGCACTAGCGAGGGCAGCGGAAGTGACTCGATACCACGGCCGGGAACTAGCAAATACCTCCCCCAGAGGTCCGTCGAGGAGGAATCCATGTCCGACCACGAGTATTACAATGATTTGCAACGCGAGCTGCAGCCCCTACGCAGGAACGAAACTACAGTGTAGTGTTATAAGGCGCATGCGAACGTCGTATAGACTGATCTCTAGAAACGTGTGACTTTATACTTAATTAAGCGCGCGCGCGCGCCCCCGTGCCATTGTGTGATGGCTAGTGTTAGCATGTTGATATATAAACTAAGAAATTTATTAGTTTAAAAAAACTCAACCAATTGTTATCGTCTACTTAATTTTTTGTAAAGGAACTGTTATGAAGAATGAAAATGAAGAGAAAGTTTTTTGTAAAATATATTTCGTATCCGGTGCTCATATGGCGCACTAACAAAATATAAGTTATTTATTAATTTAGGATAAGCATGGCTATGTTTACGTTTCCCGAATGTTTTTAGTTTTAAAAGAGTTTTATTTTAATTATAAACTGTGATAATTAGATTTATATACAAGCATACCCTTAAATCAATTGTAAAGAATGGGTTATACCTAATATATACAATTTATTGCCATTAATATAATATGATAGGACAGCAATCATACACCGTAATCTTAATTTGTCTATCTATAGTAAATTTTACAAATTGAATTATTAAAATGGCAAAAAAAATTGTCGACATTTTTCTTTCGGTTTAAAACATTTATAAAACATCTTGCCAATAAATTTCCGATCATACTTAGGGAAATATACTTGCTTATACTGCTTGCCCTTACTATTTCCCGAACATACGCAAAACATAGCGTTGTAAATATGTATTTACAAAGAGAAAATATTTTATATATGTATCTTAGTAAAACATTAGAAAAGACAATTTATAGGTTAGATAACAAGCACAAATCAAGCTCAAAGTATTCCCAACTGAAATGCAAAATACATTTGTATCTTACAGATTAGTTAAGTAGATAAGTTTTTTTTTTATTAGACCAAACCCTCGTATGCCATGTAATGTGTAAATAAACTTTTCTATTGTATAAAACATATATACAATGTAGCGTTATTAGAGTGTTTGTTTTTTATATGTTGTAGAAACTATTGACATATGTATAGCTATCAATGTATTTTCCAGATCATCGCTGCTGTTGTTGAAATCTAAATTATCGTGCCATTACAAATAATATATAATTAATTACATGTTAGGTACCTACGCGTTGTGTTCACTAATTTTGAATGTGTTTACAGTACTTTTGTAATAGGTATGTTCCATCTATGTAACACGGTTGATGTAATAGCGCTTATTCGTATGTATTTTATTACTTTTAAGTAGTTGCTTTGATACGATGTACGTAAAACACATTTAACACTTGAATGTGAACTTTGCCCCCAATGTATGTAAATTCATGGCTAACATATTGTTTTTTATTTGTAGATAAACGGCAATTCAAATATAGGTATACCTTGATAAATGAATTTTAAATAAGTTGTTTTTGTTTAATTACACCCAACCAACCTCATACAACAACTTTGTCACGTGAATAATGAGATAATAATAAGACTTATATTTTATTTATTGTTAATGCAAAGATGCCTGAGATTCTTTTAGAAAGAGAGAATCCAATTATTAAACATATTACAGATAAGATAAAATATATAATGTGATCTTTACGCAACATTTCATAATAGCGATTTTTTGAATTTTCTATTTCATATTATATTTATATCATATATATTTGTTTTTTTTTTACAAAAATACCATATAAATAGAAAAGTGAGTCGAACCTTTTAAATATCGCATGCAGCGATACATCTGCACCGTTTGTCATGCTCAGGGGTATTCGCCAACGTTCGAAAGAGTTCTGGCAACTAATCTCTGGCATATTTCTCACTGTGCTTTTCAAGGTAGAATTCAGCGAATATCAACAGGCCACTACTAGTCTAACTGTTGATATTTCTATATCAACAGTTAGACCAGTAGACTGTACAATGACTCTTTGCTCAAGTCTTATCGTCAGAGAAAAGATCTGTTTCCGGATAATATCCTCTTTGTTGATAACACTGCTCTAGTTACTCTCAATTAGGCCCGAGGCCTATTAGACAGATTTGCTAAGACATGAGACCTCCTTTCGATGATTCGATGTAATCTTAGTGCCGGGATGTTCAGAGACCGCAGTGATTATGCTTTACGGTATTCCACTGGAGGTGGTTGGCAAGTTTTGACAGATTGGCTCGCAATTGTCGAGCAATCTCACGCTAGACGCAGAGATTGCAATACCAAAGTAGCTACTACGTTTAGGAGGCTTCGTGCAAAAGCTTGTATACTATGCATCAAAAATTGGAAAATTCGCGTGACAAACGAGGCCGTTTTAGGCGCGACACAGGTTCGCAATCACGCTCACACAGTGGAAGTTAAGGTATAGGAATCTTACCCAGGCAAATTTTAAAAAGTTGCAATAGTCGCGCCACGCCATGTTGCTGCCAAGTGTGACATATAGCTTTTAACATTCTAGCAACTAATGGGAAGAGAGAAAAGAGAGAAGTTCGTGGAAAGTAACATCACAAGGTGAATATCATCATGTAAAGGTGAAAAGTAGATGTGTCTAGGTGGAAAACAATATCATGAAGGTCAAGAAAAGCACGATTGTGCCTGATTCGATTTGCCGAGGATAAAACCGACGAGCGGGCGAGCAGTGTAACCGGAGGATCCATTTTCGAATCGGACTATTTAGCTAAGAGTACAATTGTCACCGGGATGCTAAATTATCTTTAACAGATGAAAATGCCAGTTGAAAATTATCCATTATTAATATTAAACTAAAACCAGTATGATGTTATTTATTCTTGGCAAAATAGTCCACCTCTCTACTTAATTATTCTGGATACACAGGTTGTGTAACAAATGTGTATGGTCTAGTGTAAGGCTGATAGGCCATTGTAACGAACAAGCGAATCCGAAGTCGTGGGTAATAATGTATTGGTGTTATTGTTTCCTAATTAAAGTATCACGGATTAATCGCCGACTGGCGATCGAATTACTCGGAATGTGGTTTTGCTCAGAAGTGATGGCGAGAAACTCAACAGTTGCTCTTTTAAAATATCGTTACGATGTTTAACTATACAAGAGCCGTTCGAGTCAATTAATTTCATTCCCCACATTTCGATCTCCCAGAAAATATTTAATATTATAAAGTTTATGCAAAAATATTCATATTAATTTAAAAACATCTAAATAGCAGTTAATAGATCTACGATATCTTGATAAATTATTCTCTTGTGAATATATACTTAGGCCTATGATGGATTTGTTCACCTTGTGGAGTTGAAATTTAATTAATTTTAATAATTTCTAATATTTACCGTGTGCCTGTCACAATAGGGTACCGTAAGCCAAACACAGAAAATAACTAAAATTCGATAACATCGAGCTGTATTACATCAGGAACTTTCACAGAAAATGAGGACTTTCACAGGAGTTTTTTTTATATCTTTGAAAACAGTTGAGTTAGTAGGTAAAGTTTAGTGGCTCATTGTTAAGAACCACGCTGTGGTTTTAAATTTTACAATAGGTATGATGAAAACAACGCATTAAGTTTCATAGCATTTAACAGTAAATTAGTAATTTCGAACCAGTGAAATGAAAAAAAAAATTACATGAGCCCAGCACTGTTTACTTTGTCATTAATAGTTCTATCACATCTTAAAATAAGCGAGTTTTCATTAGCAAAATTACACATGATTTATCACATGTCACACATTATTATTGAATAAGAAAATCAATCTTTGATATATAGGAAAAAATAAAAAAGAGCCCAAGAATATATCCACCCATCTTGGATAGATATTCAGATCCTTAAAAATTATTTACATCAATCCTCTGAAGTTTCATCAATTTTTTGAGAAATTGTTAAAATTGTTAAATATATATTTCTAGTATTAACATTATGCACGTCACACTTTCTGGGAAAATCATTATAATTTTTGTGGACGTACGTATCATACAAGTATTACGTATTATATATTTTAATACATAAATAATAATACAATGTAATGATAATTGTTGGCGACATAATTATGTTTAGTGTGAGGTTTAATAATTTTATTTTCGGCTTATTTTTAAAAGAATCACACTGGGATATCGTGCCGATAATAAATAAATATTACAACTCTATCGAGAATTCTGGCTAAGAACGTTTGCCAATTGAGATTTCTTCGATGAATGATATGTTGTTGTGTTGTGTATACGAGATAAAGTGACGTGACTAGCAAGGCGTGCGCCTGATGGTAAGCGTCACAACATAGTACCACACAGAGCGTACATGGCTCTGTGCTGCAATTGACATCCAGGGATATAAGATGGTCTATCTCTTTGCCCTGTAATAAAGCTGGCATCATTGCGCTTCAAATTGAAACAAAGTAGTGAAATCAATTAATTTTACTAACAAAATATGTTTTTAGCATGCTTACTTTAAGTTTGAAAATCAAAGTGATAGTGAGCGAAAAATAATATTTTTAGTATTCTAGGGAAAATTAAATTATGATAACAAAAGGTTTCACTTTATCGAATATTAGATTTAGTAACGTAATGGACCACATTACAATCCGGTCACACCGTTATTCTCTTAGACAAAAAGAGACAGGTAAATTCAAAGTGAAAACTTATCACTGTATTTGTAATATTGAGATATAGAAAATAAAAGTTTTATTACATTATTAGGCTTAAAGATGAAAAGTTTTTTTAGTGGTTATTTACTGGTTAAAAGAAACAAACGAAACATTAAGTAATTATTTATTTCTATTAATAATCGATGGTTCTACTAAATTAGATCAAAATAATCATCAAAATAATCAAAATTATATTTATTATTTATTGCGCACTATACAAATGCTTAAATTTATCTAGAAATACTTTGACTTTCGTTGTAGTTACGATGTCTAGAAGTCTGTCTATCTGAACAGCATTGTCCGATCTTGTTATTGCGAAAGACTCATCCAGCACAATCTGTAAGTTACAAAAAATATTTAATACATCCAGTTTAAAGGGAAATTTTCGTCAACGTCGTTACTGGGCTTAGAGATATAAGATCTTACCCTCCGTATGACGAGTGCAGCACAGGACAATGCAAGTTGTGTGTAGCACTTTTGTTATATATTAAAATAAGCAGTAGGTATACCGTTTTTAATTGAGAATTAATTTTTAATTCTTTCGTTTCAAAGACAGCTTTAGCATTTTCTTCGTCGGAGCACTTTCATTACTTATGTTGGAACTGCCATGCCTTTCGAACATTACCGAGTGCTCTTCCATTTCCCTATTTCTATTTGGAAAATCTGAAATTTTCATAAACATAAATTATATTAAAATATGTTTACAGTATAACTTAAATTAAAATTAAAATAAGTAAAATCACTTATCACACGCGTAGTATAGGGTGGGCCAAAAATTTTTGCAAATAGCAACACTTGATTTCTCCAAATCCGCGTTGCGAGAGTTTTTGACACCACAGTTGCATGAATTTGAAGGATACAATAGCCGGACTTGGATGTAACAAGATGGAGCAACATGCCATACATCAAACGTGACTTTACCGGTGGTCAAAGAAATGTTTCCTAACAAATTGATT
>DWGO01000473.1:0-12153 GCA_018247635.1 Eurytides dolicaon deicoon
GCTCGTCACCCAGAGATATTAGATGGTCCATCTCTTTGCCCTGTAATTGCACCGGCATCATTGCCCTTCAAACCGGAGCACAGTAGTGCCTACACATTACTGCTTAGCGGCAGAATATCTGGCAATGCAGTGGCACCTCCCCATTCGGACTCTGCAAGAGTCCTACTTTATAAATTCCTGCACTTTAAAAAAAAATAACATGTTATTCATTACTACAAATCCCTTTGGGCCCATTTGTAAGGATGAATTTAATTAAAGTAAGGCAAACATAGAATAAAGCTGTTGGGAATGATGCAATGAATTTTAAATAATACTTAGAGCCAAGGCCAAAAATTAGAATGGGTTTAATAAACGTGTTTTAGATCACATTACTTAAAATTTAAATAAAAACCAATTTTAAATCAAATTTAGTTTTTATTTTTATGGTTGGATAATACAAAACAATCTTTGTTTGTATCCATAGGATTTTTATAGCTAAGGTCATTTGTCTGGTGTCTGCATTAGTTTTATGACTAAAACAGCAGTGAAATATGGATAGTTTAAAATGCTTTATGCATTGGTTTATGCATGTGTAAACAACCTATGCAGCCCAGCTTACTGTGTATTTGGTGACCTTTGCTTGTTATATGACAATTCTTTGTCTAGATTAATTGCAAAAATTATAATGAAAATGTGATTAACATTTTTTATGTATAGTCTTCATGAAGATCTAAAGCAAAAAGTAAAATGTACTATTGTCACTAATCTGTCTTTTGCATTTTACCTGGATAAATTTTATAAGAAAGTAAAAGAAACAAAACACTGTTTTACACATTCAAGATGTTATTGATTAATCAAATTTTCTAAGAATATTGTTTTTAGAATTGTATAAAAAATTGTATTATTTGATTTAATTTAATAACAGGTTAATAAGTTAACTTAATCATAAAAGAGTAAATGGTTCAATGGGATTTTGAAAAAAGAACCTGCGAAAGGAGAGACAATAAATATTCAATGAAAACAAAGAGAGCCTAAGGATCATCAAAAAAACTTTGTACATAATACAACACACACACATTATAAAAAAAATTAACTGATTCACAGATAATCTACCACTTTGGGTAAATAATTTACATCAATCATTTAACTAGAATGCAAAAATTTTATTCAGTACCCTTAAATTAAATCTTTTTGTTTTTCATCTAAACTGGAATGAAATATTATATGTGGTGATGTATAGGCTGTGTATCAAATGATGATGAAATGATTTTGAATCAAGTGATTATGGTACAAAAATTTTATGTCATGCAAAAATTTAAAGGGTATAAAACTACCAATATCAATAATATTTTAGCAAGATCTACCAACAGCTTTATTAATCTGTAGAGCTTGTCTTCTTAACACATCAATATAACTAAACCTTACTAGCTATTAGATAATAATCCTTATGGTACAGGATGCTGGCTAGGGGTAAGGCCACCATGCTCTGGACTATGTTTTTGTTTTTTTCGTTTCTTCTCCTTTTTCCGTTTTTTACGCTCTTTATCGTCGTCGTGGCGCTTCTGCTTTTTATGTTTCTTTTCATATGTGTCTGGGTTTGAGGAATCTGCAAGACATTTTCAAATTTTTAATAAGTTTAGATCTTTATCAAATTACAATTATAGTATTTACAATTTTTTTATTACATTTACATTTTACTATAAAAAGAGTAAATTTGTCTACGATTCCAGCTCATTAATTTAAAAAAGAACTTTTTTTTCATATAGCACAGCAAGTTAGATATTGTTTTCTATTTAATTTAAAAAGATATCACAATTTTTTCATATTGTTGAATGGTAAAATTAGGATAAATTAAAAATTTCTAAACAGGATATTAAAGTATTCAAGCGATGAAAACCAATGCAAGACACACAAGTACTAAACACAAAGAATAACTTACCCTGTAGTGGTGTATCCTGTCCTGGAGGTGCACCATCTTTGTGTTTGTGTTTTTTGTGCTTACTCTTGTGCCTTTTAGGTGGTGTCGCACTTACATAACGGTACTGCTCAGGAAGTGGTCCAGGATGAAGTCTGAAACCAGCCAATTGTGCGCTTGTCAGTGGCAGCAACTCTTTTCCACCAATAGGCCTCTTTGCTATGACTGATCCCAAGGTACTGTTATCTTCCTGTCCTGGACCATCTACTATTCCTGGCAAATTTGGCAGGAAAGATGACAGTGATTCCTTAAGCTTCTTACCATTAAACTTACTATACGAGTGCTCTAGACCATAATACGCCATTAAATTAGTTGCCCCTGTTAATTCACATTCTCCTGAAAGGTCAAAAAGGCAGAATAAGAAAGGAGTATACATTTTTGTTTTGCTTTGCAATTGAATACCTTACTATGTCTACCTGGAGGTTCTTTCATCAAATAGAAAGGACCACTGTGCACAATCGCAGGGTTCTTGCCGAGTGAGATAGTAGTCTTTAGGGTTCCCGAAGAATCCTGTCTTGATACTACTGGTGACCTCGCTCCTCGAGGTGAAGATTTCGGAGAATACGGTTCTACTTTTCTAAACTGATCAGACATCATCTTGAATCAGCATTGTCTAAAGAAAGTGACATAAACAAAGAAATTGCAATAAATAAAATTATAAAAACTAAAAATAAGTATTCTCTTCAATCTCTTCCCTAGTCGTATACTGCAACCACAGATACATTACATTTTCTCTTATCAAACAGTCAACAGATAAAGAATAATTGACATGAAGGTGGCAAAGTTACCATTTGTAATTTTGGAGTACAAACGCGCGGTTGTTACTTGAATGCTTGCGGTTATTGTCTATGGTCACAACCACGTGTTTGCGAATGCGTTCGCCATCGCATAATTAAAAAAAAAGACTCGTAGAAAAAAAAAAGGTTAGTCTATGGGAACTGAATTAGCTTCTTATAATGCGCTACGATTTTCGATAATGTGTTTGGAAATAAACATCGGAATGAGTTTAATTTAATTTGTTTGTGATTATATATATAATAGAAAACATTAAAAATGTTTACACATAGTGATAACCGACTAACAAATACAGTGAAATATTTCTGATATCACCAATCCTCGCTCAGCGAAGTGACGCCATTTTACGGGAATGACCAGCCCGCGGCTGCCTCTTATTAGGCCTGATGTAAGGAGTGTTCTACTCAAACGGATGCATGGAAACGAATCTTTATTATTGCACTCGTACTGGACGTACGATTTCAGAGGTACGGTCTCAATTTTCATTGTTATTATTGTAATCGTATTTCAAATCAAAGTTTGATTTCCTCTTGTTTGAATGTCTTTTGTTTCTCGACAAATATAGCAAGCACGTGTTTAATTTTTTTCAGAAAACTATGGAAGATGGTAATATAACCAGTACGAGAGACGATAAAATAAGTTCAGCGTCGCTTGTGAACTTTTACGGCGAAAGACCCGCGAAATTGACTACAAACGGACATGATTTTGCGGGCGAGCCGTCCAGTCCCCCGGAGCCGTTTTACGACCCACGGCGCTCAAGCGCCGACGCTTTGCAAGAAGATAAGATTCGCAAACGTATTAATCCATTAAGAATCCACCTCGGCAAGAGACCGTTTGTTGACAGTTCAGTTCCATACAACAGTGCGTGTAAAAAGAAGAAACATATTGTGACTAAGCCTAGTGAAAGTGCATCAAGAAATCCTACCCCTCGTGTACCGAAGCTTTTGCCTAAACGCATAGACCGTAATCCGTTTCACAATGCTACATCACATGGGGAGAATCTACTGGAAAATGAGCAAGACAAACCGGTGCCGCGTCTCGTGCCTAAGAGCCAGCTATCACAGTTTAAAAAGGGTAAGACTGAGAAAGGCCCCCAGTTGAAGGAGTATGCCCAAAGCTTAGGTTTGCAGCCTATGGTGAAGTTCAAATGTCGCAAGTGTTGCTCCATGTCATTTAAAACCCTTGCCATGCTGAAAGAACATCAGTTGATATGTCGGGCTCAGGCCAAGGAGCCTGCTCTCAGTCCAGAATCTACACCAAATACAGATCCAGGTTCAGGAGGTCCATCAAGAGTTACTAGAAAGGTTTATTTATGTTCTGCTTGTGGTACCTATTATGAAAACTGGAATCTCTTTCTTCACATGCGAGAAATGCACAACCGACATATTTGCTTATTCTGCCTCGGCATGTTTTCTAAAGCAGAAAAACTGTCAGCTCATTTAACAAATAAACATAATGTACAAGAATTTAACTACAACAGTAAGGAGGAATTTTTCAATGTTTACAATGGGACATTGTATTTAATGTGTTGTTCTTGTGATGAAATCTGCAGTGAAAAGGATGACTTCTTCAACCATGACTGCAATAATGTGAAACCTAAACCTGTGCCTGTACTTGTTAGTAAGAAACCGAATAATGTAAAATATGTTAAAAATGGCAATGAGCCTCCTAAGAATGGCTCTTCTGCACCCATAAATAAAGATTTATTTAGGCCCATTAATGATAAAGTTGAAGCCAATGAAACAAAGCCTGAGACAATTGCAACCCAAAAGGCTATGATAGAATCGAGTGACTGTGAACGTGTTAATAGTGATACAAGTGTAAGTTCGGAAAGCTCAATCACAACTAGCAAGGACACTAGTAATACAGTAGACTCTGTGATAGGGCTAGATAATTCCAATGTAAAACCTGGGGCCCCCAACCACCAGACTGAAGCTACAGATGCTACTAGGTTGTTTATTTCTAATGGAGATGAAGGTATAGAGCATTCAGATGAAAGCAACTCACCACTACCTGATGAAATACATCCATCAGCACCAGCTTCTAGAAGCATAGAGGATAAAATGAACCAATTACCTGAAAGAGAAAAAGAAGGCGGTATCAAGTTAAAGTTGAGTTTGAACAGTGCTAGTTCACCAGTTATTATTAACTCTACTGTAGATCCAACTGTCGGACAACAATATAAACCACCCTCACGGGTGAGAAGACCTCCGAAGCGTTATGAGAAAGATTCAGTACGGGAATTGCCAACATTAGCAAAGCCACCATCTATAAAAATGACCATTTGTGATAAAGCTGACAGTCCTTTTGTTAAAAGCACTATAATTGGAGATAATATAGAAACAACAAATAAACTAAATTTAAATCACAGTACAGAGACAGGTTTTTTATTGTCAAAAGATGCTGAACCTAAAGCAGAAAGCACTATTAAAACAACTATCTATGATAACAACCTAGAGGAAAGCTCTAATACCTTAAATAGAGTACCAAAGCTTACTGTTAGGGTTCCCAAAGAGTTTCTCGACAAAGACTCATCAAGTGATTATTCCTCTGACAGTGATAATGGTGAGAAAGTATCAATGGAAAATCACAACATGACAACAGATCTTAAACAAACAATTAGGGACCTGTCTCCTGAGAAGAAATCTGTTGAATTACAAATATCATTGGAGGATGTTAAAGTAAAAACTGAACTTGAACAATCACCACTAGAAAAAGTACAAAATATTGATGAACCTATTCATCCAGAAATAGAACCCAAGACTGAACAAAAAGAAGATATTTTAAATGTAGCAGAACCTTCACCCACTGACAATATGCCTGTAATAGAGTTAACATTAGACAGACCCTTAGATAAATATCCACTCAAAGATCTCTTGAAAGTTTTTTTAGCTTCAACTGTTATTAATTGTATTTATTGCAATCATGCACGGAAGATTGCAGTAAATTGTGAGCAGCTTGCCTTGCATTTGATAGCAGAACACCGGTTTTCTGCCACAGTGGATAGTATCACTGCTGAAGAACTACTGCCACAAACAATTGCAGCTAAAGTGAAAGCAAGAGTAGATGAAGTGTGCGCAGTTTTCATAAACTTAGACTCGTATGACAGTGTTGATAAGTGTGATGAAGTGCAGTATAGTCATATATTTGAATGTTTTCAGTGTTTCTTTAAAACTGCTGTTCTTAAAGATCTCTATTTACACAATCGTAAAATGCACCCAAAAACTATATTGCTTTGCATTATGTGTAAATCTAATTTTTATACTTATAGTGAGTTATTGTGTCATTTATGCCCTGGAACATATGATTCTGAATATGAAAATAGGTTTAGATGTTGCTTGTGTAATGTAGACTCGATTACTTCTTCCTTTAGGTTAATGGTACATTTACGCAAAGTGCACCACACTTGTGATGTTTGTCTAGAATTTTGCCAAAGCCAAGCTCGTTTATCAAATCACGTGTGGAAACATAAATTGCACCATCTTTGCTACCGTTGTGGTATTGCATATAGAAATAAACCTGATATAACAAATCATTTGTTTTGGAAGCATGGGACAGAGAGTGTGCTTTGTAAAAAATGTCTACAAAAGAAGTGGCCGCATGTTTATCATTTTTGTACACCTCCAGCAGTTTTCGTTTGTGAGGAGTGCAGCTTGCAATTTACGAGAGCTGTTTGCCTCAAAGTTCATAAAAGATTTCACACTGCAGAGTTTCCACATATATGTTATGAAGAAAATTGTACAGAGAAGTTTGTCTCTAAAAAACTTTTAGCCAAGCATAGGGAAGAACACGAAAAGAAATCAATAGGCGAATCTTTAAGTGAACAAAAATGCGCAGCAGATGATAAACCCATAGAAGACACTGATAAAACTCCTCCAGATGTTGATTTAACCGATGAAAAACCTAAGGAAGAAGCTGGATCTTCTGAAATAAAAGTAGAGGCTGGAACAGAACAGGTGTCAAAGAAAGTCAAAAAGAAAAAAATAAAAGACAAAGATGCATTATTGTTAGATGTCAACTTACCAGCATTAAATTTGTCAGAAAGTGATAGTAGCGATGAATCTGACAGCGGTATTCCACCATCAATAAAAGAAGAAGGACCAATAGACAAAATTGACGAAGACCCGAAAGATGAAAAACCCGTTGTCACAGAGTTAAAAGAACAACTTAACGCCGGTACTGAACCCCTATCAAAACTTGAAGGAAATATTGAACCTCCTGAAGAAGAAAAGCCTGATGAGAAGCAAGTGTTAGAGATCTGGGACAATTTCAAAAAGTATCAAGCTAAGGTCGAAAAACAAAAAGAAAAGACGCCGCCGTTAGTTCCTATTAGAAAACATGTCTGTGATTCAGATCATGACTATTGTTTGATACCAGTGGATATGAATGGTGAAGACGATATCTTCGGGTCTGATAAAAAGAAGTCTAAGAAGTCACCTAAGAAGAAGTCAGGTGGTTTATCATCTTCTAGCAGCAGTAGTAGCGACAGTGACTCAAGTTGTTCGTGCGGCTCTAATTGTAGCTGCAGCTCAAGTAGTGGCTCCTCATCGTCTAGTTCTTCTGATTCGGATTCGTCAGATGAATCAAATAGTGAAAAGAAAAAAAATAAGGATTTAAAGAAAACAATGCCAACTAGGCGAATAAGTAATGGTTCTAATGTGGATGTTATGGGAATGTCTGAGACTCCCGTTTTGGTACCTGAAAAAACTGAACCTCTCATTGCGGAAAGTGACCTAGAAACTGAGGAAAGCGAGACCGATGAAGAATTCTATGATGAGAATCCGCAAAGATTTGCAAACAAATTGTACGCGGAAAAGCGTAATCAGCTTTTGCTTTTAGCATCAGTGGCACCTTCTGATGGTAGCTCAATGGCTGGAGAGGCTAGTCGTGCGACCACTCCTATTAAAGTGGAAGTGGAAAGCAAGGAAACCAAACCAACAATAGAACAACCCGAGAACGAAGTCGATCTTAAAGAAAAATCTAGTAGTAGTAAAAAGCGCAGCAAAAAGAAGAAAAGATCAAAGAGCTCTAGGAAGCATGCACCGATAAAAATTAACATTCCCAAGGAGGTCATTGCTAAACCGGAGGTTGAGGCGCCACCGACTTTGGTGCCAAATAAAATCACAATATCTCTGCAGTCGAATACGGTTCAAATACCAGAGGTTCCGAAGCTGCCGCTAGCGGTATCCAGCAACACAAGCACTCCGAAGGCAACGCCACTCGAAAAGAAGCGTGCCTCAAAACGAAGACGTGTACCGAACAAATTCTATGGTTATTCGAGCGACGAGGACTCCCCAAATACGACCGCAGCTCTCAAACCGCAGTTACCACCAAAGCTGGAGTGGAGGAAGGAGGACCTCCCCTCCCCAGTCACGCACAAAGCTAAAAAGGAAATGCCCTCTGCCGTAATACCACAAAGGACGTTCAATTTTACGGATCCAATTAGGTTGACTGCACCTATTCCAGATCCGGAGCCGCCGAAGATCTTGATGAATTCAGAATCGATGGAATCAAGCGACTCCGACACTAGTGATGAAGGGGCCCTGGAAATATATCAGCCTAATAGCGTTCAGAATTCCATACCCGTACCGCCGCCCACGTACCTGAATTCTGGTACATCCAGCCTGCCGTATCCGTTCCAAAGGCCAGCGGTACGCCAGGCGCGAGAGGGCGAAAGTGTCTACTGTTACTGCCGATGCCCATATGACGAAGTGTCAGAGATGATAGCATGCGATGCAGAGGGATGTCCCATAGAGTGGTTCCACTTCGAGTGTGTAGGTATCATGGTACCGCCTAAAGGCAAATGGTACTGCCCCGAGTGTAGGAAAAATCAAGGCGTCGCTGGCTACAGATAGGTGGGTCTGTTTGACATGTGTATATATAACTTGCTGTATTGTTATCTGTATATAACTTATTGACAATTGTAGATAATTTAGCTTTACCTGTATATCTATGTAGGTAGGTAGTATATAATGTCTAGGATATTAGGTCTGAAAAAAATGTATCATATGTTATAAAAAGTACATGTTATGCTTGATACCGGCTGTGTACCCAAATCTGTAACCTGGCACATTGTTACTGGCATTAACTATGCAGCGAAACTGAAATATAAATCCAATTTTTGATACCAGCATTGCAGTTTTATTTACTTTTTAGTGTTGAGCTTCATTCATTGATACAGTAATATTATTCAATTTTTTTCATAATTATGAAACCTAACAGTACATATTATTTAACACAGTATTATTACAAAAAAGAAAAATTATCTTTTTACATAAAGATTTATGACATTTAAAGTAATTAAGATTTTAAATTAAATTAATACTAGCAATTTGCGCAACTAAGCACTAAGAAGAGATTAATTCTTAGTACATTTACATATCATTAAAAAATTTAAAAAATTGAAATTATTGTAAATTTTAGTCATAGTATAAATAAATATCAAACATAATTATTACATTTAATTTACTACATTTGTTTACAAATTTCTGGGTCAGAATATATTCTTTATATAGTTGGCTTTTTTATTAATTTTAAACATGAATAAGTATTTTTGACTGGTTGATCCCTTATTCAATTAACTTGTCATTTAGGTTCAGATTGAATGCTTTTAGATGAAAATTCATTGAGCAATAATTCTAACGGATGAATACATTTAATTCTCTAGTAAAAACTTAAATGCTAATGAAATATATTTTTAACTAATTGTTTTTTTTTACGAGATAGAGTGAAGAGACGAGTAAGTCGTGCGCCTGATGGTAAGGGTCACGCTTGCCCATAACAACACAGTACCACACAGCGCATGCCGGCTCTGCTGCGCTCGTTACCCAGAGATATTAGGTGGCCTATCTCTGCCCTGTAATTTCACTCGCATAATTGCCCTTCAAACCGGAACACAGGCAATGCAGTGGTATCGCCCCAGTCAGACTGCAAGAGTCCTACCACTTACTAAAGTATTTTTGATAAGAAAAGTAATAATAAGCGAATGACATCTAATTTTGGATTAAATCCCCTCTATAAATTGTTATTGATTTTTTTGTTTCATAATTATGATCATAACGTATGTATATGTATATAAAAACTTAAACTTTAGGAATCTTTCTAGAATATACCAGTTTGGTTTTTAAATTATTAAATTGTGGTTTTGTCGTAGAAAATACGCTCAAAAATATACACTTCCCGTATTTGGGTAAATCAATTAATAATTGCAATTTAATATAATAAAGCATGTCCTGTTATGGGGCTCTATCACATATGAAAATTTTCGATAATATATAGATAGCTTGTTTTTTTTTGTAATATTTTCCTCATTATACTTATTCTTCATTTTATAATTTTGGGTTTAAGCTTCGATCAAATATATACTTGATCAAATGTATACTTGTAAATATTTGATCGAAGGGTTTAAGAAAATTTTCTATTATGGTCAATTAATACCGACGATATGAACTTAATATATGTACATAGGTGGACTGACTTATGTATAACAGATGTACTAAAGTAATAAATATAATTGGTTTAACGCAGTCAATTATTTAATATTTTTTTTAGGATATAAAGTGACGAGACGAGCAAGTCGTGCGCCTGATGTTAGGCGTCACGCCTGCCAACAACACAGTACCACACAGATCTCGTAAAAAAAATACAAAAATATAGCCTTTATACGGTTAATTAAAACACTTTCAAATGTACTATTTGTTGTTTGATTACTTTTTCTTTGCATTAAAGCAGTTTTTACGGCTTCTTTGAAGTTGGTGGGAAACCATTCAACTGTAAGTTTCTAAAGTCGGTTTGAAGAAAAATTATTTAATTGGAAAATTAACATTCAAATCTGTATGTGTACGGCTATGTGGGGTAGGCAGACTTATCTAATGCTATATGTATGTAACTGCAAATGCTATATGTAAGTTATTGCAATTTTACAAGTGGTAGGACTCTTGTAGAGCCCGACTGGATAGGTACCACTGCATTGATGATTCATGCCAAATCATTCATCGATCTGAGTGTACGCGTATATAATAAGATTCCACAAGTTGTCTCGAATCTACCACTTGAACATTTTAAAACTAAAATTAAAAATATCTTGTTACAAAAAGCATACTACATTGTCCAAGTGTTTCTGGTAGATTAAAATGTATGGAATTAATTTAATTGACTCCTATGTGGGATAGCTAATCGATCGTACAATTGAACATTGTAATAGTATTTTAAAAGAGCAACTGTTGAGTTTCTTGCCGGCTCTTCTCAGCAGAACTGTATTACGAGCAGGTGGTAGGTTCCTCACGAACTTACATGTAAAAATGACGATTCGAATGTGCCTACATAGGCCTATTTGAATAAAGATATTTGATTTGATTTGATTTCATTGCCAGATATTCTGCCGCCAAGCAGTGATGTGTAAGCACTACTGTGTTCCAGTTTGAAGGACAATAATGCCAGTGAAATTACAGGGCAAAGAGACCATCTAACATCTCTTGGTGACGCAGCACGCTCTGTGTGGTACTGTGTTGTTATGGGCATACGTGACGCTTACCATTAGGCGCACAGCTTGCACGTCTCGTCAGTATCTCATAAAAAATGCGAACTGCTATTTACGGTGGTGCGTGGTTATGAGCGGTGGTCATCCAAAGTTGTTTATTTATTTATTTATATTCTTTATTGAATTCACCGTAGAATGATTATGATGTAGGGCTGCCTTAGTGCCCAGATATTTTCTCCCTAGTCAACCACTAATTTAGTAAAAGTTGGCTTGTTTGTTTGGTCTTGCTACCTATCAACATCATCACCTATCTAACCATTTGCTTCATTTGGGCGTGTACCTGGGGCGTATGACACGATTTCTTTAGCTTGAAGTATGTAAAGCAAGTATGTAATAAGTATGATTGTTTAGACAGTAATAGATTAGTCGCCAAACGATGCAGTCGTTTCCTTTGTAAAATACCTCCTCACCGTCTTACTCCATGGCGACCCTGTCATGCGCGTTCCAGGAACTTATCGCGCCTCGGGCGGGAAATGCTAACGCTGCACATTCCTTTGTACCTCGGTGCATCGAGTTAGATTTAAAATGAATAATAACGTATAATAGTATCACGGGACAACTCACACACGGCCATCTGATCCCAAACTAGGCAGAGCCTGTACTATGGTGACAGATAACTGATATACATACATATATATAATTTAAATGCATACTTTTATAGATAAATTAACATCCAGATACAGAACAAATATCCCTGCTCATCGCAGAAATATTTTGTCCTGGGGTGGGAATCGAACCCACGAGTAAGTGGTAGGACTCTTGCAGAGTCCGACTGCATTGCCAGATAGTCTGCCGCCAAGCAGTAGTATGCAAGCACTACTGTGTTTCGGTTTGAAGGGCAATGATGCCAGTGCAATTACAGAGC
>DWGO01000474.1:0-12147 GCA_018247635.1 Eurytides dolicaon deicoon
ATCTGATCGCTAACCTTCACTAGTTGGAGAGGCGCCTTAAGAAGAAGAAGGCAGAAAAATCACCTTATATCTTATAAAACTTTGTAAAATTTGAAAACTTCGTCGTCTAGCCTCTGTTGGGGAAGTGCTCTATGCATGCAAACAATCACGTCGCATGCGTGCGCGCACTCCATCCTAGATAAGTACGGCGACGATGCGCTCGGATTATTGTTATGCAATTAATGGCCGGCCGGTACGACTTTACACAAGAGGCCAACTGCGCACCGCAAAGGCATATGAATAAAGCAATGTTATGTGTCATCTCTTTATGCACAGTGTAGCTTCCTTCTTAAACAGTCCTCAAAAGTCTCATAGTGGCTTCTAACGTATTTTAATTAGAAAAGCTGGTATCTAAGCAAATGGTGATGAGACGAGCAAGTTGCGCGCCTGATAATAATCGTAACAACACAGTATCATACAGAGCGTGCTTGGCTCTGTGCTGCGCTCGTCAGCCAGAGATGATGATATATGTCTATGCACCTTCAAACCGGAACACAGTAATGCTTGTACACTACTTCTTGGCTGCAGAATAACTGGCAATGTCGTGGACACCGCCCTACTCGGACTATAAGAAATGCAAAATTTAAGAAAGGTCGCCGTCGGATATACAAAGCACCACGAATGACCACTGAAAAAAGACTCTGACTAATTCAAAGTTTTTGTAAGATTTATAAAAACCGTGAGAACGTTTTTAGTCTTTGGAAGCTTGTTTGATGATAATTTTACGATTCCCGCTAATAATGTATACCGAAAAGTGTGTTTGTTGGTTTGTCCTTCATTTATCCGGCCACCGAAACCGTACAATATTTTCGACTTAGATATATTATAGGGTTTAATATTTAGAACGACATAGGTTAATTTCGGATAAATTTCAGATTAAAAAAAATTAAACAGGAAAATATAATAACCTTTTTTTCGCCATTAATACAGAAAAAGGTGGCCATTTATTTCGGTTTAAAAATAAATGACCTGGAAACGCGTCAATCTGTAAGCGACACTCAGATGAGATTTCGTTAAAGACACATTTGCCAAAATGGTTTGTTGTTATTTTTTATCTAATGTAACGGAAGATTGAACATTTGAAATTGATTAAGTTCGATAAAAGTTTATGTAGAAATATTATATCCGTGAATGCCAATACAAAGTCTATAAACGGAGTAAGCCCGAAGTGTATTAAGTCGCTCCGTTTTGGACCCGCTCGGAAATGAAGAAATCCGGTCCGTAGGCCGGAGGATTTAATGGAATCTTCATCCAGCCGTCCGACGATGAAAAATGCCTCGAGCAATCATTTTCGCGGTAATTTATGTCAACGGAGCGCCTCGCTACGACGATTTTAAGCCTGTTAAGATCAGTAACTTTAATATTCTCGCCGTTTTACTATTTCTGTGGAAGTGAGTGAGTTCTAGGGGAAAATTTGACATTATTATTTCGTTTACGTACCTTAATAATTTTTAAAGTGTTAGATCAAAACTATTGAAGAATCAGACAGTTGGAATAAAATGTCTTAATGCGAGCATCAAACAGTTCGAAGGAGTAAAGTTGTCCCAAGATATTGCCGGGCGTAAACCGCCCCTCTCTGATAACTCAAAGGAATCAATTGAACGTTAAGGCAAGATAACTTCGACGGAACTGTAGGTTGCTCGCAGTTAGTTCACGGACTTGTCGGGAATTCAGAATCGATGGACGTCCACTGCGGTGATTCAAACTCAACTAAACCGTACAGACGCTGGTTGGTCAAAGTTCTAACATTTGTCTATAGATTGTGTAGTTAGGCCCTTTAAATTTAAAACGAAAGTATACCTATTCCGTGAAAACTTAAACATAAAATCAAAATGAACGATATACATACATGTTTATATAATATTTTTTATCCAATTTGGCGATGATATAAGAAAATTATATATATTTATATATAATTGTTTGATATGATTTACATACCTAAGTGAAACGGTTTTGTGTATACCATTTTAAAGTAAGTAAGCGAAAGTTACTTAATGACACCTTAATGTTACTTTGAGTCTGGGTGTTTATTATTTTATATTTTTATTTATATTTTGTATTTTATAGACTTTGTAATTTTTTTTAATTAAAATATTTACAGTGTAGGACGCTAGTTCCACTAGTTCCACTAGTTTGAAGTTAAAATAGGTAATACTTTCAGTGTAAGATATAGCATAGAGTAGAACTACTATGTAGTATTATTGATATATTTAGTTGAGAAAATAAAATGACTTGAAAGATAAATTCGAAAATCACTAACATTGAACAAGTGAGTTTTGAAGACAATGCAAAAGTTTCCCCCGGGAATTTAATACACCACCAAGCAATCTAGCACCTGTTACTGGGGAGCATTTAGTCAGTGCATAAATTTAAAGGAGATCCACGGAGATGCTCGCCCGCCATCCGTCCCGCACAAGTTTCAGATTTAAAGGCGCACTCCTCACTTAATTACGTACTTCGAAGCTGTAGACGTTATTTAGCGAGATTTACTATCTATCTAGTGCTCGGCTTTTTTCCCCGTCCTCCTTTTTGGCCGGCCAGTTTTAATTTAGAGGCTTGTGTATAAATACTATTAGATCGAGCGTAAGCAGCTTAGCTTTCCCTATAAGAACTCAATCCATCGCTACGAAAATTATGAGATATATTTCTTTTTATTTATTTTATTATTATTAAACGAGGTGATAGATTTTAGTAGTTCATCAAAAGCAATTTTTAAGATTATTTTATCAAAAGCGATTTTTAAAATTTATTGTGGACAGTAAGCTCCTTTAGTCGCAGGCGTTATTAGTTATGTACTTTTATTCTGGACAAAGGAAATGATATAAACGTGAAGGTTTTTTCTTAGAAAACTAATTAAGGGGTGAGATGAGCTAGTTGTGTGCCTGAAGGCAAGCTATACGCTTTTTCTCATGGACACAATGCCTAGAACTGTACAATTTTTGAAACATTTAGTTCTGTATTGATGTCACAACTCAGAGATAAGTGTAGCTAGTGATCAGAGATAAGTAAGGTGGGTGTTGCTTTTTGCCAAGTAATCCAATTGATAACATTACCCTTTGTACCGGAATACAGTGATGCTTGCACATTACTGTTTCGTGATAATCCTATCGCAATACAGTGGTACCGCTTTAGGACGACTGCAAGAGTCCTACAAACTTAAAAATTCTTATTCTTACGAATAAAAGTTTCTGTCACTAATTTGTTATAAACTCAATCAATATTGTTAATAATAAGAATATGGTAAGCAATAGCTATGTATGTAAAAAAATCTTGGCCGAGCTGTAATGAAATTATTTGGTTATGACTCTTTAATAAATAAAAACCACTGTTATTGTATTGTAGTCATTTGGCAGTTTTAAATGAAAATCACATAACATTTGGCACTACGCCCAATTACTAACAAATATCATTTACGCCAGAGCGCACTTAGTGGAAACGGACAACTTGCATCAACTAAGAGGAAGCAGTTTGCCAAATGTGTTCGCGGGTCGGAAACTTGTGGCCATTCATACATAACAGTCATACACACCACAGGGACGTACCAGTTTACCTTGGTACCAATTTGCTTATGATTAGAATAATTGGGAAGATTATAATCGAAACGGCGTTTATTTTCATCAAGTTAATCAATATCTTGTGTTACAAAGGCGTTTTACATAGACGTTTTAAACGTGAACAAATGCCCAAATCCAGAATAATTATTTGTAGTTCGTGCAAATATTTGCCCCGAATGGGAATCGTAGCCCGCAAACCTGAACTACTACCGAACTGCGCCAAACGGCTCATCGACTCAAAGTATTTCGATAAGTAGCAGGACTCTTGCTAGTGCAATGAATGGTAGACTCCTGCATTGTTAGTTATACAACCGCAAAACAGTAGTACGGAAGCAATGCTGTGTTCCGGTTTGAAGGGCAATGATACCAGCGTCAGTACTATACATAGAGATAGGACATCTTAAATCTCTAGGTGACGAGCGCAGGGCAGAAGAAACGAGATGGTTGGGTGACGCTCGACGTGCTCGTCTCGTAACTTCATCTCGTAAAAAAATACCATTAATACTATCGATTAAAACATTTCCCGGTTTCGATGAATCAAAATCCACACGAAAGAAGCTCTGACCAATTCCTAGTCTCACCACAAACTTGCTAATCACTTTATAGTGATATGTTTATTCAATAATAAGCCTAGGGACGGCCACAAACTTCTGGCGTAAAGATGTTACAATGGAGTAAAATGTAAACAGAAGCGGTGTGAATCGATGCACAGAGAGATGATGTTGCGTCAATAAGATAACTTCGCGATGTCGTGAAATGACTGAACGACCACCCCGCAATCCGTCATCGCCCCAGGGGTGGGCATCGATCTACCGTGGGTGTGTGTTTACCCTTTCGCGGGATCTATTACCGGGGCTGTTTGTGCAGTCACCGTACCTGTAACAAGCAATAATATTATAAGATATAAGAGATTGCTTCATTTCAAACAAAACAAATATTTGTTGAAGAACATTATGAGATTCTAATTTTAAAACACTGCGCTTCACAAAATGAAGAATTCTGATCATGAGAGTTATTCTTTATATTTATACGCAAGTGCTTTACTTTGATGACATCTTTTTTATTTCTTATAAAAGTTGTCCCTTGGAACCTCAGTGACAATATTTAGTCCTATGTTATAATATAATATTAACTAAAGCTTTGTTCCTTAGTTAATTAGTATGTCTTGTTGAAGATGCTATCAAATGTACATTTTTTCATATTAATTAGTAGTAACCACAACGTAATTAAGTAGCAACATAAAATTCCCGACTTAAGGTGACGCGGTAACGCGTATGCTATAAGTCATAGACTGTAAAAGGTCGAACACAAATCCAACCAGCCAACCGTGAGCCAATTGTATCACGGTCTGTTCTAGAGAAAGGAACTCACATCAATATGGTCTAATATAGTCTCACATTCTATAAATCCTATGCATCGTACACCAATCCTACACCGATGCTTTTCTAACGTCACATCGTAACACTCGACTAAAAAGTTTATATGTATTTGCAGACATGCCAATGTCGCGTGCGAAACGAAAGGAGGCCAAAGCTACTATCGAGGCAGAAATCCATTAGTAAACTTTATAAGAAACAATCTCGCAAAGTTGGGGAAGTAATTTCGTAGGCGACAACTCACGGGTGCGGGGCGAAATTCCCACCAATCCCGACCTATATTGGGGCCAATTAATCGCTATAAAGCGCATGACGCCTCCGGGGGTAGAAGGAATTATAAGAATCGCGCGTTTTAAGGAGATTTCCCCTGACGGTTGTCGTTTGTTACCAATGGCAAAAGAGACTGGCACCGGGATCGAAACTCTCCCGTTGTTGCGTATTAATTGCGACAGTTTATCAATTTATATTAAGGATTAGAGGAAGGAGTTACACAAATCTTCGTCGCACTTATTCCCCTTTGGGAAGTATAAAGATTGGAATGTCTTCCGATCGCTACTTCAGTAATTTAGTTTATTAAGTGTAAACACTCTAAATAACGATTCGTTGATGGAATGGCGACCACTGGCCACTATATTCATATTTTTCTAAGACTTCAATTCGCTCCGTTTAGATCATGCATAAATAACTCATAAAAAACACTTTAAATGTAAATACGAAGAAAAATAACATATTTTAGAAAGACAGTTATACGCACCGAAAAGGCGCGCTGAACACCGGATAAAGTCGTGGCTGAGAAACATGCTTAAAACAGTGGTCTTTGTAACTAACATTAAACTTGATCTATTGTATGTGCGGTGAACTACAAAGCGGTGTGCGCGATATATGTATATATACGTCTTCCCACCCCCACGACGTGTCAAATAGCTCGGAATGGGAATAAGTGCGATTCACGCCACGAACGATGCACCGTTGCTTCTATCGCTGGAATAAACTTGGCTCCACTTAACCGACGACATCGGTGCGAGCACGAAGTGCTGTAATGCCCCTTTTAGTTCCGCCCGTCAGCATTTTGATCGCTTATCGAAAGTGTGTGACTTATTTATTTCAAACAAAAATAAAATAAAAGTTTTGTGATGGGTAGCAAAATTTTTTTTTTTCATTTTCAGAGCTTGTGAAAACACGTGTCATTTAGATTTATTAATTACTGTTATGACTTAGTCAAGTGTTATCTGAAACTGCAACTTATATGACTACATCTTTTAAATGAAAACAAATGAAAATCGATTTAAATAAATACTTAATATAAGTATATACTTATTTAGATGCATAAAAATTTAGACTTAGAGTTGTCCGCCACTCTTTTTTTATTTAAGTGACTTGTATTAGGGCTGTTTGGCACTGCGCAAAGCTTGTCATCCAGAGATCTCTATGCCTAGCAATTACAATGACGACCTTGTCCTTCAAACTGGAATACAGTGGTGCTTACACATTACAGCTTGGTGCGGTTGAACAATGGCAATGGAGTGGTACCACCCCATCTGGACTCCGTAAAAGAGTTCTAGCAGTTATAAAAGGGTTCGTTCTATTTGTAAATAATTTTTCCCACAAGTTCAGGACAAATACCAATTATAATACGAACGATAAAACGGAGTACGAACTAAAAACGGACCGTGATCGACATTACAGTTTTTATGGGATAATCGAGCAGGCGATTCACCTGGTGGTAAGCAATCATCCTATGGACATTTGCAACGTCAAAGGACTTATAAATGCGTTACCGGCCTTTAAGGTAGGAATAGGCTTCATTCTTTAGGTTGTTAAGTATGACTTATACTGTGTTCCAGTGTATACACCTGTAATGAACTACAAAACTACAAAAAAGAAGCAACCTTCTGCCCCATCCATAAAGTTTAAGGCAGCTGTACGCTTTGTGAGTTATTTGTGACGTATTGTCATAAAGCGAGATACTTCGCAACAAAGTTAACTTCTGGAATCTAAGCAATAGAATGTTGACGTCGTAGAATACATAATGAACATAGAGGAAGAATGTGGCGGTGAATAGAGAAATAGTTGGCGGGGCTGGCGTGTCTGAGCGAGTGACACTGTCGGCGGCGGGAAATGGGCCACCTTGGCCCAAGTCATGAGAGAAAGCCAGCTGGCTACATTCATTATTTTTACGAAATAAAACTTTTCCCTTCATTCTAAGGCGATTTTCCTTTTTATTGGAATTACTTTAAAGTGAGTGAGAATACCTCGAACCTTTAAGTCTGCTCTTTGCAATCCTTTTTATTAAAAGGAACAGCGTAGAATAAAGAAGAATACATAAAATTGGTAAGTTAATATTAGTGTATCACTTACAATAACCGAAACCAAAGTACATTATAATAGTGTTTATAATCATTATCATCTTCCTGCCCTTTCTTCACATTTGTGGGGTCGGCAAAGTACGTACTATTTACCTTAGTCCATACTGTAAGGGTTTTAGCTGAAGTTTTTACGGTCGGCCGCCTGTTTTGAAAACAATAACTATTAAATATTTGAAAGACACTAGCACTTCTGTACCCTAAAATATTAAGACATACACCGACATGTTTCATATAAATATTGCCATTATATTACTTTTCATTCGGCTTCTAACTTGTACCACGCCGTAAATAGGAAATAGCTGGGAAGTAGATGGAAATAAGAGCTAAATGCTACTAAGACGGATTTGTTTTATTCACCGTACGGAAACGTTACTTGCGCATATTTAGGGCATTTTTGAATAGAAACGTTTACGTTGGTAAGACCTGCCGGTAAAACATTATGAAGAGCATTCACAGCGTATGGTAATTGTTTTATCATCGACGAAAGTGCTGTTAGGAAAAGGATCGATGAAAAATTCGAATGCATTAGCATGGAAGAAAATTCTATACCATAAAGAATGCTGTAATCTTAGCTTTAGGAGACTTACAAGAATAGCTTAAGGCAGTGTAAATTAAATAAATAGTAACAAATATAAATATTGCCGTTAAGGTTATGGTGAAAATCAATTTTTGTAGTAATAGTCATTAGGGTGCTGTATGAATATGACAGCACAATAAACGGGCGCATACCATGTGCCCGTTTATTGTGCTGTCATATTCATACAGAGAAAGATTTTAGAATATTGTTATAGTCTTTTCAATTATAAAGTTGTTAGTATATTTCTTATGAAGTATATATTATGTCGTCTTTTTTTTAAAGGGTGATAAAGTGAGGAGGTAAGGAAATTAAGTACAAATAATAAGGGAGGCAATGAGTTGTTAAGGTTAAGGGAGGCGCCCTTAACCTTAACAACTCATTGCCTCCCAAGTATTTCCCTCATCACCCAGTACTAAATGATGGTCTATCTCTACGCCCAGATATTAGAAACCATGAACATAACCTTTAAAATTGAACACTGTTGTGCTTGCACCAGACTACTTGATGATAGAATAACAGACAACACAGTAATATATCCCTAAGCGGAATCTACAAAAAAATCTTAGCGCAACTTAACTAATTGGTAATTGTTGACTGGTGTTGGGTTTACTAATATCAATTTAATAATATCAAAGTAATATCAATATCTAAAATATTAGTACAGTATACGTATTTTTAAAGTTTTTGTTCATTTATCCGTAACAATAACTTAACTAAATTTAAACTATCCAAATGCAGCACATTTTACAATAAACTCGAATTCACGTACATTTCAATTTTAGCCCAGTCCATTGCCACTTCCTTTAGAATTCCGTAAGCTTACAACTCCATTCAGCTACCAATACCTACGTGTTTATCTGAGGAAACGTCAAGTGATAAGACCGGCAAAGGTACCTTTGAATTATAGCAAGGGTTCGCCAAGTGATCATAAATTCATCACTCAAGTTTTACACATAACAATTTATCTCCTTTAAATATTCAAACATTTTTTATAGAGAATATGGCCACAGAATATGTGACTCACACCCGTGAAATTCTTTTCTATAACTTTAGGATTATTATTATTCTGTTCCACAATTTGGCAGGCACCAAGGTTTTATTAACATATATAGTTTTTTCTTTTATTCGTGGCCATCGACAAAGGTCTTTTTTAAAAGTAATTACTAATAGGGCCTGTAAATCTATGTATATACATATTTTTTACATTAATAGAAAAGTGTGCTAATTTGTCTTACTTTCACAGTATCAAGACTGTTTTATAACATATACTCAATACTGTATAATATAATATCTGTTAGTAGTGTTATACCTTTTTCTTATTTAGCTTTGCCTTTGACGAAGGTTTTCTTTAAAATTTCTCGATTTAATAAGTTATATTAAATATCCTATCAAAAGGTTACCTTTTCAGAAAAATTTACTTTTTCGTTTGTTTTTTTCTTCATTAGGTTTATTTGTTGCATATCCACCGAAATTTCACTCTTAAATAGTCTACAGTGTCCATTGAACATATTCAACGTACCAAATTCCTATATTGAAGTAACAAATTTAGTCAAAAAGCGTTTAGGCTGCGATGGTAATTAATATAGCTATTAATCATAATTAGCGGCACATCCGGTTGCGATTATTTTCAATTATCCATAATTATCGCGGACTTATCGTTTTATAACGCGAACGCTGTCGTGGCTGTAAGCTGCGTGAATTATTGCGCCTAATTTTATAGCTAATTTAATTACAGTGTTCCAGCTAAACGGTTAGCCATAAATGGTAAAGATAACCAATTGCATTGGCAATATCGTCCGCATTTCCAATGTGAGCTTAACTAAAATTATTCAATAAATAAATACATTCGTATCTAAAATAGTTATGAAATATTTTACGATGGTGAAGGATTTTACCTTATATGTTATGGTATATAATCTTTGTTCTTACTGTTTGTTTTAGTGTAGGTTAGTTTCAGCGTTAGTTTTTTTCTTAATTAGGTAGAATGTTAAACTATGTAATTTTCACATCGAATAGCGATTAGTTTTTAGATAGGCTTTAAGAAAGAGGAGCACTAAAGTATTTTATATAAAAAAAATACTTCTCCGCTGCCTGCATGCGTGATATAACCTGCTGCTCCTCCTGCTTATATCACTCCATGAACATAGCCATTATAGCCACTAGTCCGTCAAATCCAAATCAAATCAATTTATTTGTAAGAAACATGGTTAAATACAGGTGTTAAAAATTACGAAACGTGTCATACATGTCCTAGTCTTACTGTATAAATATGTGTCCACTTAACATAACACTAACTTAATCTTTGCCTTTACGCGCATACTACACATAGGTAAAATGACTCTATAAAGAGTGAGAAACGTCAGTTGTTCAAAACTAAATAAAATGTAAAAAAATCATTTAAACTATGTTTATTATTTACATTTGCTTTCGATATTTCAGAATCGATCAATTCGTTCGGTCTTATTGATTTTTTAAATCACTCTACCCTCGTTTCGGCTTGAGTTGCCGTTTCCCCCTCCTCCTCTACCCATCCCAATCGTAGGCTGGTATATTTGTGACAACGACCGTCAGTCTATTGATATTTATTAGCTCCCGGAGCCGAGTTATTATTGCGTTTACTGGGAAAATCGGAAATGAAATATCCTACAAGGGCAATGTTCCCGTCATGAAGGAATGTTTCTCCAATATTGAGTATTTTGACTTGACGTAAAAAAAACAAGACGAGTTTTGGATGATAATATAACTGTAATTCTCAAATCTTGCACCTGCAACTTTATCCGAGCGGATATCAGAATTGGTTCTAAATCATGCGGTGTGTTAAAAAATCACGACTGAAGAGAGACCAGGCGATGGCATTAGACCCCTATATGGCGTCAACGGGTATTTTCAGGCAATGGAGTGTCGCGACGCGAGTGAATCAGCCCGTGATACCCCTACTCTAACCCAACTATAAAACAACAGCACCCAGTCATTGTCCTCAGCTGAATTAGAACCTACGACCTCCGAAAAATTATACATTTAATGAAAATTTACTATTTCATACCGCAAAAGACACAATTCGTCATGAATTGACAGCACTGCCTGGGTACACTGATTTCTAAAATTGAATAAAAAAGATTTCAAAATACCCGTTTACCTTGTGTATCTTTCATTTATTCTGTATATTTAAAGGTACAGAGGTTAGAAAACGGTGATGTCGAATGTTCAAAGCCATTCCTGCCTATTCGATATCGAGCTTTAAACAGAAATATTTTATACGTTTCACAAACGGGCATGTCGTGGGTTACACTCACCAAAAGTGCTATGGTATACGCTTTATTTATGATACCTACCGACGTACGAAACTTGCATGAGGGAGCTGAAACGTGTCCGTCCGGTGTTCAATGTGTACACGTCGTTTTGTTTGACATGTTCTGTTCTGTTGCCCGCAAGGCTCGCTCGGGGTGGCACTTACGAACAATGGCTAAGTTAAAAAAATATGTATGGAAAGTGGTGACATCTATAGAATACATATTCAACTAATCTAATCGTGTTTCTCAGGACCCCATAATAGATAGAGCTAGTTGTCATTATTTCATTTATTACGATATCAAAATTGTCAAGCTTAAAAGTTTTCAAAGTTTTTAAGTTTTTACTATATAATATTGTAACATCTATGGCTCGCATTTCGATGGATAAAAATGAGCAGGCAGCACCCTACGAACATCGCCTAATACTCGTAAAAGTGAATAATACTCAGAGCTACCCGTATGTCCCTTAATACAAACGGTACAAATGAAACGTGTAGCTGGTGATGTCCGAAGTTAAAAGCTTTTTTACAAAGCTCCAAGGCTCGTTTTATTCGATACAACGTGACAAATTAATTTTGTCTCGTTCCTAACACGGTCGCTATGTAGCGTATTGTTATTCGTGGACATTGTATTCCAGTTGAGGCAATTTATCTATACATATATTAAAAGTAAATAGAAAACTTTAATCACCTTTTACATCCTATAGCCCGCACATCTAAAACTAAAATTTGCCAAAGCTAAAGTTTATATTAACGACAAGCTAAAATTTTATTAACATTTGTTATTAATACTTTACTTTGGATAAAAGGAAATATTTATTGTTCACGTTTTCACCGCCTAGGTAAAATACATAATTTGTCTAATTATAAATGTCACATTCTGAAATAAAATTAGGTCTGTAATAAAAAAAAATACTCTTTTGACTACTAGGCGAGTAGTATACAC
>DWGO01000475.1:0-12146 GCA_018247635.1 Eurytides dolicaon deicoon
GTGGCCGGTTGCCCATCCCTTCCCTTCCCAGCAAACAATTTCCCACCTTAAAGGTTGGCAACACATTCGCAAGTCCCGTGATGTTGCGAATGTTTATGAGCGGCGGTACTCGCTCACCAGCAGGTGAGCCGCTTGCTCGTTTGCCTTCCTACTCTATTAAAAAAAAACCTTCCATACTTTAACGTGAATACGCTTATGCGAGACTGCGTTTAAACATAAGTAGGATTGGATCGTTTCTTGACTTTCAAATAAGTTACGTGATTACGAAATTCGACTACAGCGATGAAATCGCTGCGATTCTATTGGAGTTTGTCTGCGTGAAATTTGTGTATGTAAATCGCCCTTATAACAAGATATTTCTGTCATATATAGTCATATAATATAATAGATATATATATATATTATAGTCATATAATAGGGACAGTTTTTCTTGTTATAAAATACAAAGTCGTTTTTAGGAAAGCAACCATGACCTAGAAGTAAAGAATTCAATATATCATCAATCATATTATGTTATCACAGATAACTAATCATTTATTTTTTTTTATTTGATAAGATCGAAAATTCTTCTAAATTCGTATTTCATGCTACCTCCGTATTTATGAAGTATTCTAATCATTTTTGATAAATGTTTCCAATCATTGGTTTAGGTTTTTGTTTTTACTCTTGACAAATAAACTGCTGAACCGACTTTGATGAATCTTTTACTATTTTTTCAAATTGAAAAGTTCTTAAGTTGACATAACAAAAAAGATAAATTTAATTTTAAATATAAATTTAATCAAAATAAAAATTATAAGAAAATTTTTGAGAAATTAGCGAGCCAATATGATTGTTCATCCACTAATTACTCACCCACTCACCACGACTGGAATTATGAAATTTTGTATAAAAAGCGCAATATCGTCTTATATAAATAATTATTTTGCTATCACAATAGATACGAATGAAATAAATAACATTATATGTGAAGTCTGTAAAAAATGTCTTACGATAATATTCCCAAAAAAATAATAATTCCTAAGCCACTTTCAACTATACGGAAGACGCTTTTAAAACATCATTATATTTAATTTGTTAATAGATCATTCTAGGATTGTTTTAAAAGCTTTTTTTTACGAGATTAAGTGATGAGACGAGCAAGTCTTATGCCTAATGGTTAGCTTCACGCCTGTCCATAACAAACACAGTACCACACGGAGCATGCTTAGCTCTGTGCTGTGCTCGTCACCCAGAGATATTAAAGGGTCTATTTCTTTTCCCTGTTATTTCAACGGCATCACTGCCCTTGAAACCGGAACACAGTAGTACTTACACATTACTGCTTGGCGGCAGTATATCTGGCATTGCAGTGGTACCGCCCCAATACTTATTAACACTTTACTACCACTTATTAATACTTTATTAGTCACACTTTAGAAAGTTTTTTATAATATCCTTAAGCAATCGCGCAGATTTAGGTATAACCCCATACAGCGGGGACAATTTCTACGCCACGGAAGTAAAAGATATGGCCAGCATTATACAGAGGATAATCTCAGATGGTAAGTACATTTGTTTGCATTAAAATTAAAGTAGAACATTCTAGTCATTATTGCTCAAGAAAATTTACAATTTGTCTCGTAAAAAAATTATATAATTATTTTTCAATCACAATGGATACGGATGACAATCATTTACCACACGGAGTGTGCTTGGCTCTGTGCTGCGCTCGTCACCCAAATATATTAGATGGTCTATCTCTTTGCCCTGTAATTTTACTGGCATCATTGCCCTTCAACCGGACCCGGAACACAGAGACGATTACCCATTACTGCTGCCGACAGAATATCTTGCAATGCAGTGGTACCTCCCCAGTCAGACTATGCAAGAGTGCTACCATCCTACCTGTTTTTATAAAAAAATACAAAAAATAACTACATCTGCTTTTGTGTTTTTTAAAGGAAATAAAATAATACTAAAACTAGGGAATCATAAGTCGGGATGGTTAGGCTATATACTTGCCCGTAACGTCATAGTGCCACACAGATTTTCAACCGAAATGGACTTGAGTTCAAAACTGCCTGACTCTGAGCTGCGCTCATCACCTAGGATTATAAGCTTGTCTATCTCTGTGTTCAGTAATAACACTGGCAACATTGCCCTTCAAACCGGAACACAGTAATGTTTGCGCATTACTGCTTGGTGGTAGAATACTGGCAATGCAGTAGTACAACGTCGGGCGGATTTTGCAAATTCTACCACTCTGAAAATTCTTTATATTATTATTCCATTATTGTTTATTTTCTAACAAAATATCATGTTGTTTCCAGGTTTTCGATTGGAACTACCCGAGACTATCGACTTGGTTTTGGAGACTGGAATTTGGTGAGTCGAATAATTGTATCTTTAGAACTTCAATGCAATATTATTAGTTAATAAGGATTATTATTAATTACCAAATACTTTAATGTGATGTTAACTATTCACTTTACTTAAATGTTTATCTAACAATGAATAGCTTACTACGTACAAGCGCCTAAAGAAAGTATTGCAGCAAAGGACAATGGCGAACTCGCGTTTTAGCTGATATTTAATTTAGGCGTCCTTTAACAAAAAAATATAGATAAATAAAGCGGCCGTCCCAGAAGCTCATATCACAAAGAATTTTTGTTGTACGAGGCCAGGTTTAGGTGAAAATTTATTTTGATTATTTGTAGGTTATGGATTAATCTAACCGGCCGTGAAGGTACATAAATTAAATTAATTACAAATCAAAGTATTACGATATTTCGAATTCTCTTACTTTATTGAGTTACATAAATTTTCTTTATCAAAACAGCGAAAACCAAACGAATTGAAGAGTATATAAAGACGTTAGTTTTTGCTTTTTAACTTTTTATGTCTGTACTTTATATAGTTTTGATTCTTTTAAACCTACCCACAGTGCTATTCATATCCCTGTAGTTAGGTTTAAAATATTTAATAGTTATAGTTTACTACCTTGATAGTTACCGCAGAAAGCATTAAAAATAAAATAGTTTTGTATGGATTTTGATCTTTTTTTTTTTAAGAATATGTAATTATTTTTCTTGTTCAGAATATAATCTTTACATGCGTTAGGGAAATACGGACCTCTTGATTGAAAGTCCTTTGATTATAAAAATCATCGAATCGTCATCAAGAGCCTCTAAATATATATCAAACAAAGTACTATATATTATTTTCCTTAAAGGGCAATGCCTGTGCGTTGTTATTTATTTAGTCTCTATTAAACCTTAAAAGGATTACAAAGAGCGGATTTAATTACTTAATGACAGTTAATTGTTTTACAGCTAATTGTCGCTGTCCGTTTTGTTTGTGCTATTTTCGGTTTCGTGGATCATCGGTGGCTAATAAATACTTAAAATGTCCCTCGGAATACAATTTTACCAGAGGAAAATAGTTTTTAGGCTGGTATTTAATCATAGGAGGAAGCATTGAGAACCGTTTCAACGATAGAATCATATATGCCACCGAAAAAATACTTGAAAATTGTAACCGTTTAATCATTTTATAAATGGTAGGACTCTTGCAGAGTCCAACTGGGGCGCTACCACTGCATTGCTAGATATTCTGCCGCCGAACAGTAGTGTGTAAGCACTACTATGTTCCGGTTTGAAGTGTAATGATGCCAGCGAAATTACAGGGCAAAGAGATATACCATCTTATATCGCTGGGTGAGGGGCGCAGAATAGAGCCAAACGCTCTGTGTGGTTCAGCGTTGTTATGGGCAGGCGGGACGTTTACCATCAGGCGCACGACTTGCTCGTCTCGTCAATTTGTTTCGTATTCGAAATTCGAATTCCATTTCTCAAAACTGCATCACGGTTAGCATCCCAAGAATGCGTTTAGCATACCGTTAGTAATCAAGGTTAGCATCACAACTGTCTTTGGAATCAGATGTGCATAAGATGAATGAAATCCGAGTAAATATTTTCGTAATGTGCGTCTGAGATAAGGATCGTACAACGCCATGTTATGTTGCGTCAATACAAGCGACGATTTATTATTCTAGAAATAGTCCTAGAATAGATAATTGGAATACGTTAGTAATGTTGTTAGTATAATAAAATAACAACTTGTTCGGATAACTGATTATTCTAGAAATTAATCATTGCTTATTAAACTTCATTAATTACTTTAAGTCTTTATACAATGTTTTATTATAAATTACATGTTTAGAAAACTACATCTACTATTCAAATCTTTGAATGACTTAGATAAATTTTCAAACGATTTTTCTATGAGATAAAGTCACGTGAGAAGTAAGTCGTGCGCCTGTTGGTAAGTGTCATGCCTGCCTATAACAACACAGTACTACACGGAGCGTGCTTGGCTCTGTGCTGCGCTCGCTTTCACTGGCATCAGCGGCAGAATATCTGGCAATGCAGCGGTACCGACCCAGTCGGACTCTGTAAGAGTCCTACCACTTAGGAAAAGTGATTCCCACTAACCTTAATTATATCTCTTAACAATCAGTTGTTTCATTTAAAGGTAAGGTAGGTATAATTTCTTTTCCAACGTTTTTGTTAAGAATCAATAGGTTTAGAAAATAAGGACAACTTCTGTATCTCACACCATTGTAGGTCTTTAAGGCTGACGTCATACGAAAACCACCTTTCATGAGTTCGGTATCTAACGAAGGTTTAAAGTTCTTATGAACAAAAGTGATATCATTTATTTAACACCATTTTATCAATTAAAATAAGAACTGGCAACACTAAAGTAACATTGTCATGTGTCCTTAAAACGTTTTTACATAAATAAATGTCCCCCTCCCGCGCACCGTCGTCAAAAACAACATAAGAAATGCAACCCCATGCCACTCGAAACGACCTTTGCCGAGGTGCTGACCTAACTAAACAATACCTCTACCAAGGGACTCGATTTCGAACAATTCGTAAAACCAATGCGTATTTTACGCTAAACTCCCGGTGTTTCTCGTGTTGGTGTAGACGAACCAGACATGCGCCTGATGGTAAACGTCACGTTTGCCCATAACACAGTACCACTGTGCTGCGCTCGTCACCCAGAGATAATAGATGGCCTATCTCTTTGCTCTGTAATTTCGCTGGCATCATTGCCCTTTAAACCAGAGCACAGTAGTGCTTTCACACTACTTCTTGGCTCCAGAATTTGAGATGCAATGCAGTGGTAACCCTCCAGTCGAACTCTGCAGTCACAGTAAACCTGCTTGACTCTGCGCTGCGCTTGTCACCCAAAGATTAAGGGTGTTATATCTCTACGCCCTCTTTGTAATACTTCTGGCTATATTGCCCTTTAAACCGGAACACAGTGGCGTTAACACACCACTGCTTGGTGATAGAATATCTGGCAATGCAGTGTTAGCACCTTAGTAAAACTCTGCATAAGAGTCTTACCACTCTTTAAACTCTGCCTTTGTCATTATTAACTGCTATTGAAGAACGGAATAGTTTACGGTTAGTACTAATCATTTCCCTTTTACTTTTACTGTTTTAAATGGTTTAACAGGAATGACATTTATGTTTGAAGTTTTAAACTCATTTATTACACACAAATTACTGAACTAATTAAATATGTTATCAATCTCTGTGATGATTCGTAATGACTTGCATTATCATGCCAAACAAATTAAGGCATGAAGTTTTAACGATAACAGCTATTAACAGATTTATGTATCTCGAAGAGTACTGCTCTTTTGAGTACTGTTCTATTTAAAAACAATGATATAGCTAAATCGATCCAAACTAACTGTAGGCTTATTAGTCAAAATTTGGCGTTATTATCAAAGACCTCTTTTTTTCATTTCGTCTTATAGTTTCCTCTAAACAAACATTTATGATTTGACAAGTTATAATTATAAGCAGAAAGCATTATTAACAATTACAATTCAGTTCCAACTATTATGTAACTTCGTTTTGATAGGTAAATGAATCGAATATAATTATGAATGTTAAAAAACTAAAATCAATGTGGTGATGTGATTCGTGGTACATGTTTGTATGGATATTAAAAATAGTTTCCTTGTAATTCCACAGGAATAAATAGTGGTCTATGTTATTTTCGGATCTAAACATTACATCGATGGACAAAACAAGAAACATATAAGATTTTAACAAGGATTTCGGACGAAACGCTTACTTTTCTCATTTGTCGATTACCATAGATCTACACTCTGTATTTTATAGTAACAAAATCGACTGGGCTGGTATAGTGAATTGTAATTCTGTGACATTTGGACGAAACAAAAATTGTATTTTGTTTAACATTTATCGTTTTTCCTGGTGAATCTATATTATCGCACATTAAAATCACTACAGTTTTATAGAACATAAACATAATAAGCAACCACCTGCAGATTGAATACTTGAACAAAATTAGAATGTATTTTAAATAAAAAAATCGTCAATTTTCGCATAGTAAAATTACAGATACATGTACATTGTGGTAAATAAACTAGTTCTATGTTTTTGAACGAAAAAGAGTTTTTTTTTTAATCTCTCGCGCTTTTTCGGAGTCGAAAGATCTACATAATCCTAATTTGATTTTTGAAAGTTGATTTAAGATTATATAAATCTTTATTGGGCTGATGCTTTCAGTCTTATGGTCTATAAACAGTTTCGTCAGGAAACCAAACCCTTTGAAAAGCTTATAACCACGTGTTGGATTGACCCCACGCCTGTACAGTCACGCATGATGATATGCTTGAAGTAATAAATATTAGGGATTTCTCATAGCGTCTCATGGTATCATTTGTTCTTAGCTAAAACTAAGTATACCAAAGATTCATTCTATAGTTTGTCGAAAGTACAATCAAAGTTTCTTAGATCTTGATATCTTTAATGTAATATATCAGCAAAAAAAAGAATTACATTAATAATTACTGCCTTAGGTACCGATACAATCATGACAATCTATTTCTAACTGAAATGTTCTTATTATAATTTTATTTTTACTATAACTTTCTTTATTGATAAAATGTTACTGTAACTTTTAAGTTTTTAAAAGTTATATTTCTTTCTATCAGTAGCATTCCGATAGGTTTTTGTTATTTTGTAATGTGTATTTTATGTTTAAGTTTCATGTTAACTGTTTGTACCTGAATAAATTTGAAAAAAAATAGATATTTCTTAAATCGAGATGCTAAGTTTCATGGTAGAGGTAAATCGACTTGTTGTGACGTCGTAGCCCGCGTTGCGTCTTGCCGAACGCGAACGCATTCTTGCTCAGTCCGTCGCGCGGTGCGGACGTCTCGCGTCGCACTACACGCACACGTGTGCTTATCGCGCGTTTAATGTTTTGAAACTGCTCACGCTCGTAAAAATCCTGTGGCGCTGTGTTGCGTCCCTGAGTAGCGACCGAGTGTTAGTTTGTTCTGTGATAATACCACGACGCTTTCGGGACTCTTCGCTTTTATCGGTGCCCGACGCCAACTCGAGATAAGGAGGTGAGTTGCGCTGATAGCTTTAGATAATTAGTTCGCCTTACGACCGATAATGAGCCGCCAATAACATTCCTCGTGCCTAACGATTTAGAATGCCGAGACGTGGTGATTGAACGACGGGAGATTTCAAAATCGCCTGCGATTGCTCGCATTGCCGTGGCAGCATAATCGGCCGATTCAATGCCCGGAATCGGAGGAGATCGGAAAAATCACTGATGTAATTACTCAAGTATTTATGATATGTATAACTGAGTTATATCAATCGTCGTGTAGATATCCAATAACCCCGCACGATTATAGCTCATCGTTATTTTTCTTGACGATTAAGCAAAATACTTTGGAAGGTAACAGGTTTGGAAGGTTGTGTTTAGGCATGTCCTAATAAATACGATAAGGACTTGTTTACGCAAGGAAAGAGTGAATAGATTGAAATATCTATGTATGTGTACATATATTTCAAATCGATGCGTAGATTAATATGCTTGTATTAATATCTCTGCATTTATAATTCTCATAGTGTTTCTATAACATAAAGAAACGAATTGAATTGAGCCTGGCTATCGGTATAATAGTTCGTATGGCTGTTTGTATGCCCTAGCACAGAATACGTCCACGAATGACATATTCTGTTCTAGGACATATATTGGACATAGGACTCAATTTCACACCACGGGTGTCAAATCCATGGTATTACAGGTTATATCCCCTGGTGATCCTACTAACGATAGCTTAGTAGTTCCGAAATTCGATCAAAGGTTAAATGCAAATAACACCACCGATTCTTTATCAAAGCCCTCTTTTTTTCATTTCATCTTATAGCTTTTTTATGATTTGACAAAATCTTTGACATTGGTATAAACGTACACAATGAACATTTCCTTCATATATGATTTTATGTATTTATATAAACATCATATTAACACACCTCAATACAAACTGCCGTATTGTAACTTCCTCCGTACGCGCTACAGTCTACAAAAGGTGACTAAAGTTTTCCCCTCATACATTAATATTCATTATGGAATCAAGCAAACTCATAGACTAGAGGTACTCTATTTACTTTTTACAAGTCTCAGCACTTTTCACTCATTTCATCATAGTGCTCACTACGAAGTTTTCACTCGCGGCTTGTAATTTGAAGACCAAGCCGCTCCCGGCTCCTGTTACGCGTACGTACGGACAAACTTCCAACGGAATCGTCACATTCAACAAACATTGGCGTACACCACACTCGGTCGACGCTGACTCGGTGTAACGTGACGCGCGTGTGCTAAAATCATCAAGTCGAATGCCCCGTGAACGGATGCTAAGGCACGTAGGTCTTTTGAATTTCGAATGCCGTCCCATATCGGTCATATGTTTTTTTCTTTTTAATGTTTAACTTTTTAAATCGTTAATGGCTTCTGTTAGATGATGGCATAGATAATAAAAAATAATATATCATATAGAAAAATTAAATTAATTTTGTAACAAAATTAATATGATATTAATAGATATCAAATAAAAATTATAATAGGTGGCATATACATAGCTAGAACACGATAAATTCATTGCTTTACTTATCACAGTTAGTCATATATATTTAAATAAGGTGACACACGTCCTGTATGCAACTTGTCGCGTTAGTTAAAAATTCAAAGAGATGGTTCAGGGTAAGGCTACAAAATTTTCTTTGATGAACGAAAAAAACTGGTAAATTTAAATTGCTCGTCTCATCACATTACATGTCCATGGTACTTTCTCATTAAGTTTAGGACAGATAGTGACATAGGAAAGTTTTAATCCTGTAATTGAAGAATAATAGAAGAATTAACCGAAATCAAATCTCAGAAAACCACTAGCAAAACTTATTTTGAAATATCGACGTTTTACACTCGTTTAAAACACAAGTTCATAAATCATTAATCATTTGCAGACATGAGGTCTACAAATAATTAATGATTTACGAAGTTAAATGTAAATATATGTATATTTATAAAAGGTACCAGAAACAAATACAAAGGCACAAAATAAAATTGACGAAACTAAAAAAAAACTACTTAGGCGAACTCCGCGAACACGTGTTTGGGAGTCGAATGTCATTCCGTAGGGACACGACCGTTTCCGGCCCTTAAGATTGCATAATTTTGTGTTTCTAGTCGTAGTAAAGCAGAACATAACATTACAGTGAATTATTAATTTTATTAGTGGTAGGACAGATGCAAAATCTATGAGCGTGGGGGTGCTTCGTACGACATTTTTAAACTAATTCTGCATTTCGGAATTAATATAATAAAATGTTATAATGATTGATATCAATCACCTCACGCTTTTATACAAGTGGCATTAATTTTCTCTTGCAGTGTTTAACTGGGGCAGTGCCACTGCATTGCCAGATATTCTTCCGCCAAGCAGTAGTGTGTAAGCACTACTATGTTCCGGTTTGAACGGCAAAAATGCCAATTGAAATTACAGGGCAAAAAGATAAACCATCTCTGGGTGAGCAACGCAGCATAGAGCCAAGTACACTTCGTGTGGTATCTCGCTCCATCAGGCATAAGACTTGCTTGGTCGTCTCGTCACTTATTCTTTAAAAAAAAAGTTACATACATATACACGTCAAGCTAGTAAAAGTGTATATTATCAATAAGTAGTTTTATTCTATTATTTAAAAGTGAACACAATGAAAAAGGAACTCCTATTTAATGTAATAGTAATATTTGTTATTATTTTCCCAATAATATCGAGCACACGTTTGTCTGCAGTTTTGTTTTCACTACGGCGTCCTCACGGTCCGTCGACCTGCATAATGTTTTCCAATATTCCATTCATAATGAGCGTGGAGTTTTAATACTGGTTGAGGTTATTTAAAAAATAAAGGGCGCCTACCCACGGCACTGGTTCGAGCCAACGGCGCATTGTTGTGGGCCGTGTTATGACTTACCCACCGGTTGTGCGGTGGCATTGTCTATGGAAGGGGTTCCCAACAAGACCAGTGTCAAGTCAACGATTAATCCAAATTCAAAAATATCTTCATTCAAATAGATTATTTACAAGCACTTTCGAATGGTCGCATTTTTAAATGTCAGTGTAGCCAGGAAGAAACAATAAAGTAAAGTAAGAATAAAAAGGGGCCAAGAATAGATCCCTGTACAACACCCATCCTTAATGGAAATCCAGACGATTTTACTTTATTTATATTTAATTATTACATGATGAACAGAGCATTTATTTGTAATGTATAAACGTATTTTGTATTTATATTGTATATAATCCACCTTACGTAGATATGGATTGTGGTTGTATCCTTAAAGTAATTTTATTTTTTTAACGATAATGTTACGAATAGAGCAACACATTTACAAAGTGGTAGGACTCTTATGCATGGCCCATCTGGGGTCGTACCACTGCATTGCTAGTTATTCTACCGCCAAACACTAGTGTTCTCATTGGGCATAGAAAAATCAACATCTTAAATCTCTGGTGTACAAGTACAACGCATGGCAAAGCAGGTTCTGTGTATGTTAATTTATTATCCTATATTGTTATGGACAGGCGCGTCACTTACCATCAGGCTTGCTCGTCTCATCACATAAAAAAAAAACAGTAAAGACTGTTTAGCACTGTGTTGTTACAGGCAGGCCTGCTTGACTTTGCCCTGCGCTCGTCACCTCGTTATTTAAGTTATATATCTCTTTAACCACTAATTACACTTGTAACGTTGTTCCAAACCAGAACACAGTAATGCTTATAAATTGGACTTGGACCTTTTAAAACTAAAATTAAAAATATTTTGTTACAAAACAAAATGTATGGAATTAAGTTAACTGACTCGTATGTGGGATAGCTAATATTGTATAATTAAATATTGTAGCAGTATGTTAAAGGTGAAAATGTTGAGTTTCTTGCTGGCTCTTCACAGCAGAACTACATTAAGAACCGGTGGTAGCTTCCTCACGAACTACATGTAAAAATGACGATTCGGAAGTGCTTGTATAGGCCAGGCCTATTTGAATAATGATATTTTGGTTTGGTTTGATTTGTGCTTAGCGGATATAACTGGCAAAAAACTGCAGGAGGAGTGCAAAAGAATCCATCTTGTTCATTTATTATTGTCGTATTTTCGTCGGAATTTTGATGTATTTTAATGAAAACCGATAACCGACTGGCATCCGGATAACAATTTAATTAAGCTTAATTTTCATCAATTCAACAAGAAAAAGTAGTAGAATAACTATCAATGTAATGATACCATCTCAGGTGGATCCAGCACAAGATTCCCACCACTTACAACTTAGTTGTTTTTGTCTCAAACAATAATTCCTTAGCCTATAAACATACTAGAATTTACACCTGATATCTAATAGGTGAATCACACTTGCTAGAGATAAGAATTGTTACTAAATCAAAACTATAACTACACTGTCCGTATACGGCAGCTCGTAGATATCGCATATCATGATAGACTATCATAATTAACACATTAGATAGCATCTTATCGTGTAAACGTGTAAATTTATTATTGATTGGCATTAATGGCCTAATTAGTGATACTAGTTTTAGAACAATTAATTCGTACTACATCCCATCGGATGAGTACGTTAAAATGTTCTAAATGGTAGGACTCACTTGCAGAGTCTGCCCGGATTTGTACCACTGCATTGCTAGTTATTCTCCCGCCATGCCAAGTAATGTGTAAGCACTATTGTGTTCCAGTTTG
>DWGO01000476.1:0-12138 GCA_018247635.1 Eurytides dolicaon deicoon
ATATATATATATATATATAAATATATTTAGCTTTATTATATAAAGTGGATGAGCAATAGATTTAAAAGCCTTAATTTGTTAATAGTAATTGTATTCGATTGGCTGGAAACAACAAAAAAGATTAAGCGATAGGCTTTAAACATCACGATAAATGATTTTTTTTAATTACGACTTGTTAAGACCAACTTTGCATTCTATTTACTTTCTAGCCATGTTATATTCTATCTAGGACACGCGCATGAGTATGTTTTGAGTTCTTCCGTCCTAGATACAGGGATAAAACCTTACCACCAGGTTTATACATATAATTTCCAGGCACGGGTGCTTCAGTGACTATGCATTATATTATATATAAGATAGGTCGCGCGGCAATGACCATTTATTTTCACTGCAGTGAAAGATTCTTTTAAGTGGTAGAGCTGAGGGGGCGGCATCACTGCATTGCCAGATTTATGTCTGTATAATAATCGATTCAGTACATTTGTTACGAAAATAGTCTAATAAACCCTTCAGTACCATCATAGTCCATTCAGAGTCAGGACTCCTCGTAACTCGTCGCGCCAGGTAACTGAGCCGTCTTTCTATGCACTCCTATTATTTTAAACTAATTTTTTCAATATATTTTAAACGATTTTAAGAAGTATGAAAATTTAAATTCATTATATACACTATATAGACGTCTGCTCGTAATGAGAGTCCGGAAGGAAGCGACAGGACACAAACAGGACGCAAGTCTCAAATACCTAATAATGCTGAGGAGATCAATGACCTCAGTGTGGTTTCATGCCATTGCGATAGCACTGCAATGGTGAGGGCAGTGTCATTCCGATTCTGGATCGGGGCTATATTACCCAAACGAAAGAGTTTTTAATGGAAATCCCGATGAGTGTTCAGCTGTGTGGGTAATGCTTACCATCGCTTGTGGACTTAAGTCACTGAAGAGCTAAGGTAGTTGAATACGAAAGAGGGGGTCTTTAGTCTAAAGTTAATAAAAGCCTTCGACCAAGATCAGTACTCGACGCTTTTTTCAATAATTTCATATTTAAACGTTTGGTACCTATCTAGTTTAGTACTCTTCTACTCACGATTATGCGGCAGGTTTTGTATTTTAAGTAATGGAACAAATTATTATGTAAAACAATTTGTGTAGTAAAATGGTTGCACTAAATGTTAACTCAATCAGGATAAATTAAATCATGCACATTTCATATAATGAATGAATACAAATCAAGTCTGAAATAATTTGAATTCGTATTAATGGGAATGAACTATTTGAATGACGTGAATTTAATTGTAAAGAGAAAGTTAATGACTCGAAAGGGATTTAAATCATGTTCAAAATTTATCATCGGTTTTAAAGTATTACTCGAAACGGCTTTAAGCCAACCTTTAAAGGAAATCGAATCGTTATATATTTTTTTTATTTTGGTAAGGTTACATGAACGGGTTAATTAAACCACTGCACTTTTCGCTTCATCCTGTTAGAAATAACTCGTAAGAGCTAAGATGACTTCAAAAATTAAAGACATAATTCCGATAGTCGTGCGCAATATTTGTAATGCAGTCACTGAACAGGACGATTACATTTTTTATATTCAGTTTTCCCGTATGTTATAAATTATTAATAAGAATTTCTCCACAAGGTTCTTTAAAATACTAAGACATTTATTTTTCTTGTCTTAAATAGAAGTATTATACAAGAAAAGACTTCTTCATATTTTATTCAAAGGGAAGAAATTAACTTTGAAATTTAAATCGAGTCATAACACCGATTAAACATTTTAATGAGTAATGGTTACAAATTAAAGTATCCTGAAATTATGACTACCTTGACTTAAACTTGACGTTTCAAATACCGCCTTTAATCTCTAAATTGATCACGCTCTAAACTTTTGTTTCAGAAGAGTGTTCTGACAACTTAAATTTGACCTTTGACATTTGAACGTCTTACAATTTTTTTTAAATTTGATTGAAATCTTGTTCGTCAAAAATAAAATTTCGTGATCCTGATTAAGGAATTTCAAGGATTTTTTTTTAAAGAATAAACATGCTTGTATCGCATTATTTAGGCGTTATTAGAGTTCAAACGTTTGCAGTTATTCTATTAAGTTTTTTAACGCGTTAACTTAATCTAATTTTTTTTACGAGATAAAGTGACGAGACGAGCAACTCCTGTGCCTGTAATAGTAAGCGTCACACATATATATATGCTAATAAGTAATGCTTAAAGACTATCATTAAACACACGAAATAAGAATTAATACTCACCGTATTATACATATTAGAGTGATTTATTTATATGCAGTTAATTACTTTAATCGGTTTGTTTTCTTGGTTTTTTGAATTCTCTTTAAGTTTCTTTTAAACTCTTAAGGGAACAACACTAACGACGAACGTGACACTACTATAAAAATTGAATCTGAAAAAGGAACCACTTGAGTGGGGAAAACTTTAAGACTGGTTTGAAACTTTTTGTCTTTGAGAACAAAACGTAATTAGAAGAAGTGTTCTATCTTTTTACAAATAAATGATTAGTTTTAACCTGTTTCATTGTATTATTTATGATACCTATAATAAATATTATATGAAGTTTAAATATAAAAGAAAAATCCTTTCTATCTTTCTAAAAGATCTGAGATAATATGGGTATAAAATCGTTAAAAAGGTTAATAAAATATTTGTGAATTTTATTAGAAAATACATAATATTTTGTCACTTCAATAATTTTACTAAATGTCATTATAATGTGTAATAATATATTGTATAATGTTATAAAATACTATTTCAGTAAAAAAATGCTCTAAAATTGTCGACACAAAATTAATTCATAAAAGATTTATGTAAACTGACTTAAAGGCAAAACGAAATAATAAGTGATTTTAGTTTTAATATAAATGTTTAAAATTATGTAAATAAATAGAAAAGATAAGGGGTTATAATTTAAATTGTTGATAAAAAAAATTATAAACAATCTCATTCATAAACTAAATATGTTTCCGATATCTGTTAAAGGGAAGGGCCTTTTTCTTTTTTTTTACTTATTCTTTTTTAATATTATAAATCTAAAAATGTGGTTACTGGTTTTTGCTTCTTTAGCACATTGTGATTGATTTTTGTGGGACGGAGGTTAATATGCACTAGTTTTGTCCCGGAAAAATCAATAAATAATGAAAAATAGCACATAAGCAAGTCGTGCGCCTGATAGTAAGCGTCACGCCCATAATAACACAGTACCACACAGAGCGTGGTTGGCTCTGTGCTACGCTCGTCACCCAGAGATATTAGATGGTCTATCTTTGCCCTGTAATTTCTCTGGCAACATTTCCCTTCAAACCAGAACACAATAGTGCTTACACACTACTGGTGGGCGACAGAATATCTGGCAATGCAGTGGTACCTCAACAGCCCGACTCTGCAAGAGACCTACCACTTGTAATATGCTACCTTATGCTTATTTTATGGCTTAAAAATAGAGAGAAGTACAAACCTCTTTAGGTCGCTCAATATGAATTACTATATCATTGATAAATCTGAATAGAACACTGCTATATATTCTGAGACGTTGTTGTTGTTGTCGGCTCATATAATATAAACGGGATAACATGGAGCCGCTCTAGTTTCACTAATTAAATTGTTAGATACTTAATAAAGTGAAAATAAAGACTGACATTCTGATTTTTTCTCATTAGTCCCAAGTCGTTGTCAGTCTATTAGGACGCATTAGCACAACATTTAAAGATGCTCGATTAAATTATATTTAGTTTTTTTTTTGACAGTTAAACTCATACAATGTTATATTTAAATCGTTTTAAAATTAGGTTCGTTAATCTCGCATCAACTTCCGCTAAGATCTTACTGTACTAGTAACATCACTAAAGGAGTGTGTCAAAAAAGAGTAGTTTTACACTCTACCTTCTACCGAAGGCTCCTAAGTATGCCTACATTACTGCTTATAAAATAAACAGAAGATATTAAAATTAGCGAATTATTATAAAAAGATCAAATCGAACGTCAAATGAATAACAATCCCATGTCTCCTTGAACGTTCATTTCACATTTACACTATTGTAAGTAATATTTACGCTTTTGCTGACTCCGTCTGTGGTATCATACAAATAAATGCATTGCCAGTTACTCTTCTGCCAAGAAGTCATCATCATCATAATCAGCCTTTTGTCACCCGACCGCTGCCAGCCACCTTTTGGATGTCGTCACACTACTTACCTGGAGAGCGTTCTACTCTACGTTTGTTAAGACGCGGTCTCCACACCAGAACACGTTTACTTCATCGATCATCTATTTTGCGGCCACTTCAGATTTAGATTAGATCCTTGAGAGTGTTTCGAACATAGCTCTCCATTGCTTGCTGAGTGATCTTAAATTGGTGGACTAGTGGCACCGTCAATATCCACGTCTTGGCTCCGTATGTCATAACAGGTAGAATGCACTCCTTAAAGAACTCCCAATACTGTCCTCATCTTATATCTTGTACAGACTGACGTTGTTGCTTTTAAACTATAGGGCTCTATAAAGCTTCGTCATTCCCCGAACTCGTAGAAATGTTAAGTTTTCACGAGTTGGATAGACCCTCTAATCTGACTCCTGCGATGTCACATGAGGATATGAGTGTTTTGACGAAATGGGGGGATGGTCGGCATAAGGGCCACCGAGGTCCGGTATGCAGACCTAGAGCGCTATGGCCGTCTAGTTTGTTTTATCGATAGATGACCAAGGGCGGTGAGAACCGTGAAACAAAAGGACGCGGTGTGAATGTATCACCGAGTTCGAAGGTGAACTCTTCCTACCGTTTTTATAGTACTAGTTCGGTCTGTGGGCCCTACTAGTATGTGTAGACTTTGCAGGCGGCACAGCGTCGGTAATTCCTGAAAACCTTCAGCCCCTTCCTCAACCGTGTCTAGAAGGGAGTTTGGTAGGTCATTTGCCTTTACCAGGGGATTGACGCGGGAAAAGGCTCCTTCGAAGAACTTTTTGGCGAGTTCACGGAAATGTTCGCGTATTTTCGGGAGTCCGCCATTATTTTGAAGGACGACTTTACGCTGATACCACGTAACTCCGGTTGGTGAGTGGATGAATTTGTTTCATTTGTTGATTTTCTTTCTACAAAGGGTAGGTATATCGGCACAGATCCCCATGCGGTACTAGTGTGAATTAGCGTAGTCCTTTAAATACGCAGGTTTTCTCACGAAGCTTTTTTTTATCCTTGAGCATAATTAACCATACTCAAGGTTAGCTAGGTTGGGGTCAGAACTTTTTAGTGCACAAATTTTCATCTGATTTATGTTATAAATTTAATCCATATATAATTTAGGCTCTCATGTATATCGAATTAAAAATGAGAAACTGAATAAGTTATTATAACTCTCGAAAATATGTATGTAGTAGTTAGCGCACTTTTCGAACATACTTAATGTGATAGAGCTTTCATTTAAAACAAATTTTATTCATACCATAACATTAGCATTGCAAACAAAAAGTAATTAGCTCGAACGCGAGGTTGTATTTCCGTAACATTTAACATTTTTGTATTTTACGTTAGTTCTTATGTTCACTTTCACATAATGAAATATTTTAATACTATTAAAAAAATTATATAAATATTAAATAATGTCTTACCCACAATTCAAGCTCCGGGGCAGCTCTGGTTTCCGAATTTCAGATCGTTCTCGTTTTTCTTTTGTTTTTTGAATATTAAAGTCTTAAATAATTTTATTCGTCTTAAATACTAATAAAAGTAGTCTTACATGTAACAACATGCATCCTATATATTTATATATAAATATAATATTTTTTACACATGTTCTGTGCACACAAAATACATTGTTAATATAACAAGCACCGCAGATGAAGTTGCAGGTAACAACTAGTTTTAGTAATAAATAGTTAACATGTAAAAACATGTGCACTAGGCTGCATGTAGCTCGTACCTTAGTTCATTTGTTATACAGATTTAAGTTTATGTATTTTCATAGTAATTAAAGAAATTACTTTAATAAGTTTTTACATTTAACGCTATAAGTACAAACATACACGGAAGTGCTTCAAGAAATTAACAAACTTTAAAAAATACAGTTTTATTTAAACAGTTCTAAAACAGTATTTATGTTCGGATGTACGCTGTACTAGTGTATTTTTATTTTGGTTTCAATTCCTATAACCGTGTCACGTTCGTTTTTTATGTTTTTCCCGAAAGAGTTTTCTCGTCTGGGAGATTCGATTACAGGAACTTGGAAAAAATGAAATGAACATGAATTTTGATTTGACTATAAGTATCGGTACCACTGCATTGCCAGATATTCTGCCGCCAAGCAGTAGTGTGTTCCGGTTTGAGGGGCAATGATGCCAGTGAAATTACAGGCCAAAGAGGTAGACCATCTTATATCCTATATAATTCCCGCCATATATATGAGGCCTGAGGACATATATACATATACAGGCTGTTACTTCCAATATATGAAGTGATTTATATAAAAATTAGGCCTATATTTTAAAGGTATAAATTTTATTAAATCTTTGTGCAACTGACAAAAAGGGCATTTGTAGGCATGGCGTTGTTATTCTCGCGTTGTGCGCATAGAATATCTAAAACAATGAAACTTCTATTGACAAGTCGGATAAAGTTTATGTCAAAGAAAAAAATCGACGTTATCATTTCTATTGAATAAAATGTTTTTTGTAGTCATGGAGATATACGTTTATATCTCTATGAGAACCAGATTGTAGTCTTTTTTCGAGGAAAGCGATAACTTTTGCATGTTTCTGCGTAATTCTAAAAACAGTGAAAGCATTAAGAGATCGGCTTGCATATTTTATATGCCTCGTATACAGTAGATTTAAATGGCAGCGTGGTACGGAAACTAAAGGTAAATGAGACAAAAAAGTTTATTCACAAATGTAAATATATCGATGCTAATAAGAATGATGTGCTTGTGGATCTTTTATACTACTGTTATTAATATGACACATAAAATACTAAAAACCTTATACTATCGATCTATCCATAGAGTTGATCTGGGAAGGTACCAGTGCATTGCAAGTTATTCAACCGCCAAATAGTAGTGCGTTAGCACGGCTGTGTTCCGGTTTGAAGGGTAATCAAGCAAGCGCAATTACTGGACATAGAAATGGAACTTCTTGAATTTCTAGGTGACGAGCGTCAAGCAGGTTTTGTGAAACACTGTGTTGTTATAGGCAGTCTTATCGCATACCATCGGGCGTACTACTTGCTCTTCTCGTGATTTTATCCCATAAAAAAAAACTACATAAATCAGGATGATCATGACTATATTGGTTAATGTATAAATCTTATTTACGTAAGACTTAATGTGTCGGAACACTTGTAGCTTATTACTAAGCAATTAAATATGTTATAAAACGTGTGTGAGAGAGAGAGAGAGGGAGAAGAAGATAAATTTTATAGTTTCTTGTTTAAGATAATTCTTGCGTTGAATTGTTCGTCGTAGAATTTTTTTGGAAAAGATTTATTCAAAGGTCGGACCTATCATTTATTGGCTTCTAATTCAGTTCATTCTATAACAATAAAATTCAAGTTAGTGGGTCCTCGTTAAAATTCTTGTGATACTCTAAATTTCAATGGAGCCTTGAACAGCGGGTGTTTTTAATTCAGTTGCGCCTTTCCATATTAACTTCCTTATTAAACTCGAAATTCCTCACATGAATTTCAGCACAACCGTGTAATAGGGTACTATTTCGAGAGATATTTTCGTGCAAGATCATATATATGTGAGAAATCTTTATGTAACAAATTTTATTTAGATATTTAATAATTTCATGTACAAAAAATAAAGATAACCGTAAAAGGTAAAAGTTAAAAACAAAAATGTGAAATAAATATGAAAAAGTATAAAATTGAGGGTGAAGTGAATAGAAATTAAAAATTAATAATTAGTAAAAGCACATCTGCAACTGTTCTGCATGCTCCTATTTATTATATTGGTAAGATTACATGAACGGGTTAACTAAACCCCTGCACCTTTCGCTTCATCCTGTTAGAAATAACTCGTAAGAGCTAAGATGTTTTCAAAAAAAGACCTAATTCCGATAGTCTTCCGAAACGTTTTAAATTTAGTCACTAAACAGGATGATTAATTTTTTTCATATTTAGTTCCTTATTATATTCAGTGCTTCCGTATGTTATAAATTATTAATGAGATTTTCTCCACAAGGTTCTTTTAAATATTAAGACATTTATTTTTCTTGTCTAAAATAGAAGTATACAAGAAATAACTTCTTCATATTTTATTCAAAATTAAGACATTAATCTTGAAATTAAAATCAAGCCATAACACCGATTAAATATTTTGATGAGTAATGTTTACCAATTAAAGTATCCTGAAGTTATGACTACCTTGACTTAAATTTGACACTTCAAAAACTGCCTTTAATCTCTAAATTTATCTAAACTTTGAACTTTTCCAGTACGTGGTGGACTAATAAGGTTTATTAAGAATTTAATAATTTCATGGGGATTATTTCATTAACAATATCGTATAGGGGGATATTGTTCCAGGTCTTAATGAGATGTAAAAAAAAATTGGTCTTCTATCTTCAGGCATATCCTCCAGAGCTCTTCTTTGTAGCATATCCCACCTGTGCTCAATCGAATTTAAATCCGGTGATTGTGCTGACCACTCTAGGACTGCTACATCGTTCTGCAGCAACCAAGCTGTTACCACTCTTGCTGTAACTGGACGGGCATTGTCTTGCATAAGCCAAAAATCTTCAAATCGTCAAGATGCTCAGCAGGATTCCAATCTTTTGTGACGAAGTGTCTTGAGCCCCTAAATCCACATTACTACTATTTGTTGAATGAGGTACCAGAAAAGCATTAGATAGTTTTCAAATACTTATGTTGGCCACCCATAACATTAGATATTTTACAGATCGAATACAATATTTAAAGATCGAGCACATTTTTAATAGGTAATGAGATAAAGTAACGATGAAAATATATATGTTCTAAATCCTTTAGCGCATGCGATGAAAAAGGCTCGACATACATATTGCAATGCCCTCCTCTTTGGGGAATAAACCAAGATATCTCTTACACGGAGTAACTTATGAATTAGTATTAAGAGCGTTAATACCGAATCCGCCGCACCAAATTTTGATATTTACAGGGCTTTTTAAACTCACACAGTCGCGCGCGTAACACTGGGTGTTGCGTGGCGATTATAGTAAAACTTAACTATGTTGAAAACGATACTTTGATTTTTGCTAAATGTATTTATTATTTTTTTGTAAGAAGAAAATAAACGAGATACTACCCACTAAATGAAGATCAAGCAATATAGGTAAGACATATCAATAGAATATCTACTACGAGTTGAATGGATGGACAACTATAACGCTTATTATAAACATTATGATATATTTACATTACAAAAATATTATTGCAATAATTTATAGCAAAAACTATTATTTTAATATTCTAATAATCATTTTCCCCAAAATATATCGTCTCGAGTAATTTTTTCCACTTTCATGGGCAAGTTTTTATCCGTTGATACTGCCAAATGATTATTATTATTAAATATTGTTAATTTGTTATTATATTATGTTGATTGTCGATAAATTTAAATAAATGATAAAACATTCATTGTTTACTTTTATAACATACTATTTTTACGAGATAAAGTGACGAGACGGGCAAGTTGTGCGGCCTGATGGTAAGCGTCACGCTTGCCTATAGCACCACTGTACCAAACGTGCTTGGCTCTGTGCTGCGCTCGAACCCATATATAAACGATTCTATTAGATGTTAGAGAGAGATAATATGTATTGTCCTGTAATTTCACTGGCATCATTGCCCTTCAAACCGGAATACAGTAGTCGTCCTTACACAATACTTTTTGGCGGTAGAATATTTGGCAATGCAGTGGTACCGCCCTAGTCGGACTCTACAAGAGTCCTACCACTTAATAATTTTATTTGATTTTATTCGATTAAGCATATCGTGTATTTAAATACATAATAATAAAACTACGTAACATTCGGGTTCGATGTGCCCCTCATAAGAACAACTCTAAATAAATATAACACTTGAAGGTGAAGTGTGGAGTTTTGCAAGAGCTTCTCTATGCATGTAAATAAATTCAAATCGAGCGTAAAATACTCCCCGAGTGCGAACTCTCCAAGCAATGAGCGCTTTGAAAGCGGTATAAAACAGTAGTTTGTCTAAATTTCCACTCCATATTCTTCAGCGGGTATATTTTATTAACAGATTGCCGTGCATTTTAAATTTTCCAACGTCCATATAAAATTTTATACATGCATCATATTTCCCTCACATTCACTGATATATAAAAGTTTTAATTTATTTTCACAAGGAGGGTACACGGACTTAAAATCGAAATAAAAATTTAAACTTCAAATTTCGAGTAACCAAAAAACACTTTTCGTTTTTTTTTTAATTTTATAGTGACGAGACGAGCAAGTCGTGATGGTAAGCGTCACGCCTGCCCATAACAACACAGTACCACGTAGAGCGTGTTTGGCTCTGAGCTGCGCTCGTCACCCAGAGATCTTAGATGGTCTATCTCTTTGCCCTATAATTGCACTGGCATCATTGCCCTTCAAAGCGGAACACAGTAGTGCTTACACACTACTGCTTGGCGGCAGAATATCTGGCAATGCAGTGGTACCGTACAGTCGGACTATACAAGAGTACTGTGTGTTGTATATATACTCTGTGGCACGGTGTTCCAATGGGTCTTACTTACCATAAGACCGCAGGAGCCGTTTGTCTCGTCACTTGCTGATTTAACCTTATAAGCAAAAGCAACTTTGGCCACTTTTCTGCAATATTTTCGATGTACAAAATAAACATTTTTAAAACTGCTTAGCTCAACGTTGCGCACATCGCGTTGGGTAAGAGGTGGTATATCTCTACGCACCGTAATTAAGCTAGCATTATTGTCCTTCAAACCGTAGTGTAGTAGTAGTAATAGTGCTTACACTGCTAGGTGTAGAATTTCTGGCAATGAAGAGCCCCTACCACTTAGAAAATCGCTACCAGAGTTATTGGCACCATAAGCTTCATAGTGAATTAGTTTAATTTATTGAAAATATTTTTAATAATAATTTTGTTAATCAATTAACATATTTATTATTTAATAGATTATTATAACGATTTGTCAGAGCGTCCTCTACACGAGCATCTTGGCTCTGTTTACTTAGCTCCCGCCCCAAAGAACTCAGGGAAAAGTAGCTCAGATCCCCCACAAATAAAAATTGTATCTCCTAACACTTTTCTGATTATTGTTGTTGTATAAATATTGATGTCTGTTTTTGAATGATAAAATAAAACTATTTACGGATTTTATCGCGTTTATTTAAAAAAAATTATCCGGGCCACAACAATGAACGCTGTGAAGTGTTTGAAACGTCGGGAAATTAAAAATTTAAAATAAACGCGATAAAATCCGTAAATAGTTTTATTTTAAGATATTTATGTTAGTGATTGAATCTAGCTTTGAGCAGTACTTGTGTATAGATTTGGCTATGATTCCGGTCAGTCCTATACTATACGTATACGTATATATACGTATGTACTATAGGGATAACTTCTATTGGAATTTTCCATAAGTGGGATACTCCACGTTTCTATTTATTTTGGCTGTATGTTATAATCTGATGGAACACTGATATCTATTAGATAAGTTTTGTTTTCTATTTTGTCAATGTATACAATGTCGCGTATTATTGTTAAATCAATTTCAACTGGAACTATTGTGTTATTATAATATTTCAATTTATACGTGCAATAACTCTCTAAGTGGAAGGACTCTTGCAGAATCCGACTGCATTGTCAGATATTCTACCGCCAAGCAGTAGTGTGTAAGCACTATTATGTTCCGATTTGAAGTGCAATGATGCCAGCGAAATTACAGGGCAAAGAGATAGACCATCTAATATATCTGGGTGACGAGCGCAGTAGATTCAAACACGCTGCGTGGTACTGTGTTGTTATGGGCAGGCGTGACGCTTACCATCTGGCGCACGACTTGCCCGTCTCGTCACTGTATCTCGTAAAAAGAGAGACAAAACTATTGTTTAATACTATGGGCAATTTGGATTGGGGTTGGCCTAGTATAAATC
>DWGO01000477.1:0-12134 GCA_018247635.1 Eurytides dolicaon deicoon
GGAATGCTATGGTAGTACCAGGTAGTACTGTGTTGTTATAGGCAGGCGTAAAGCGCACGTCTTGCTCATTTCGTCACTTTATCGAGTAAAAAAAGTAAAATACTTTAATTTATTTCCTTGTGTTACATGTGAGAACATTCACTTCTTTCTTACTTTCACTATGAATATTTTGCTGGTTGTTAAAGCATAAAAAATGTAATGTCGATTTTCTTGGGTTTACTTTTAGTTGTAGTTTGGGTGAGTACGTACCATCGATTCAAAATATTGGATTTTTTTGCCTAAGAAATCGATTTTTTAATTAATCGATCTCAGATTGCATCCCTAAGTTTGATACTGTCAGTCAACTGTCACTGTCAGTTGATTTCTTGAAAACATAGGTCAATGTTTAAGATTAAAAAATCTAAGAAAGTTATGAAAGAAATTAACTTAATATTATAAAGAACTGACCGTTGTTGACACATTATTCGTACAGTCATTAATATCGTATAATATTCTTTTTGTATTCGCATCAAAATGTCATCTATAGATCTTGATCCATCTATTAAACTTTGTCTTAAGTATTTACATTCTAGTGCATCGGATTCAACTGAACAACTCAGATTAACTTTAGACGATGTTATCCGACAAACTTACGGTAGCTCAAAAACTCTTGGCAATGTGTTACCCAAAAAATACTTAGCTGAAGAGAAAATGGAATCCACATCTCGATCAAAACATAAAAGTGAGAAATCTAGTAGTTCCAGGATCGTTCCTGTACCACAGCAAAGTCCTCAGCAGATACAAATACCGGAGCGGGACAATGATGATGGGGATGTAATGGATGGAGAATTAGCATTTGATCTCCTGGAAGAAGACCTAACTTGTGCAGTGTGTAGACAGATTGCAGTACAGGCTGGAAATCGTTTGGTTGAGTGTGATGCTTGCCATGCTCTTTATCATCAGGTCAGTTTGAATGCTAATTTTCTTGTAAATTCAATTAATTATTTCTTAAACTGTATATGTGACTGGTATTACTAATGCTATATCACATTTCAAGTATTTATTGTATGCTTTTTGTTACATTTTATGGTATTAAAATAAAAATTCATATAACATATTTGGTGGAAAATGAATGTTTATAATATTTATAAAATTTTCAGGACTGCCATAAGCCTGTTATAAGTGATAGTGATATGGGTTCTGGTTGGCAATGTGCATCTTGTCTTTCATCTCAAAGCTTAGCAGCTGGATTTTCAACAAAAGCATCATCATCTTCAAAATCGCCTACACATATTTCTGGATCTACTACTCCTGTCAAGATATCTTCAAGTAGCTCTGCATCATCATCACCCTCTAAAGTTGTGACACCAAATATTAATATAATTTCTGCTGCTGATAAAAGATTACAGATAATGAAAAAGAAAGCTGCCAAGCAACATGAAAAGAAAAAAAGTTCCAAGTAATTAAGATTAAAAATTGTAATAGATTTGTTTTTCCTGAAATAATAGGGTTTTTATATGCTTACCTTAGTAGAAGCTTATATAATGTGTCCTGTTTGTTATTGCCTGGTGAAATAATGCCACCTTGACTGTTTAGTGTCGGATTATTTATATTACTAAAAACAAAGATCTGAAGGCGAAAGTAAAGATATTTTAATAATCATAAAGTCAATACACAAAGTTTTAACTTGTTATATAATAATTAATTAATGTGTACTCTCTTGTAATAATGATATTTGACAATCAAATTAAACTGAAATTGATAACAAAATGGTGTAACATTATTAGAATCACTATGATTTGTAATAAGCCAATACTTCATGACAGTAGAATTTTTTAAAAGTTTTCACTGATCTCCAATTACCTCTAGCTAAGATATCATAAGGAAAATTTTGTCAGTCTACATTTTAAAGGCAACAGCTGAATATATACTTCTAGGGTTGCAGAGATGTCTGCTACCTTTAGAAGAGATTTAAACCAACTGGCAATAACACAAATAAATTAGAGAAACTAGATGTATTAAGCCTTTCATTGGAAATATCTATAGGTTTGTTAATTTAGAACACAGGATTTAATTTTTCATTTTTAGCATTTACCAAGAGATTCCAACCAGACTGTCTACAATCACTACAATCTGTTGTGGACCCAAATTGTTGCCAATCATCTTGAATAATGCAATGTGATAACTAATTCATGATTTAATATGTGATAGTGTTAAATCATGAATCCCGCGACCTGTACAAAAACATAACAAAGCTGCTGTATGTCTTACAATTTAAAAAATATTTTTTATGTTTTATGTATTATGTATAAGTCATAATTCGAAATTGTTCCAGTTCGCAACCTTGGGGGAGCAACAGGTTTATGTTATTTTGTTTAGACCAAAGCACCCCATGGTTCTGGGTTGTTTATAAGTTTTTCATATGGACACTCGCCATAAAGATTGTAATAAATGGATTTGATCAGAATTCCATGTTGTTTCTTTGCACCCCACCTCCACATTTCCAAATTTCCTAAATCATGTCATGAACTTTGGGCGGTGGTAGGCCTGTTGGCGTGTCTATTAATAACACTTTCAGAATCCTTAGAATGAGTGGGGGTTCTATCGCTCGCAACTTGAGGTCTACTCGCAAAAATACCTTTTCCCATCGTGGAAACACTAAATATACGCCAGTTGTTTGATTGAATTGCATCAATACTTAAGGAATAAGAAAAGGTGGAGGAAATATCCGTGCTAGGTAAAAGTTCCACGTCACACTGAACACGTCGTGGAAGATCGGCTCGCGATTTTTGACATCTAAACTTGCATAATTCGCTACCATTCGTGCAGTCTTTGACGCGAACATATCTATCACTGGTGTCCGCATCTTTGCAAAGATCGTTTCTGCACAACTTGTAACTCAGTGCCATGTCGGATGTCGTCGGTGTCTGGATAGGCCAATCTGCATAGTTGTTGAACTTCTAATTGTTGAACTGTTGTGGGTGTCCAGAATCTGTAGAATCCGATAAGTTAGGTTCATGAGCGACTGAGACTTCGTTACCGTCGCGTTCCGGAGGTCTGCTACTGAAGACCAGCTATCTGATTAAATAAAAATTAACCCTTGTGCTAAACTTATCGCTTCCAGTTCGAGTACTTTTACAATGGCTGATAACTCTTTCTGATTGCAGTGCATGTTCTATTTTTTCACGTGCCAGCTTCCTGACATGGACTGATCGTTTAATTGTGCTCCCCGTGCAGAGTCTGACGCATCTGTGTTTAGATAATGCGTTGTTGGTGGTATGTGTAGCAGTGACGTTAGATGGCAAACGTTCAGCTAACAGTGCATTTCTTCCAATACTGCAAGAGGCAGGAAGTACTTTGCCTGGTTTGGTAGGGTTGATCGGCGGTTAGCCTGCCTTGTGGAACAGCAAAACTGACAGTTTAAATGTCCTATATGACTTTGAAGTTCCTTCAATGATATTCTGCCTGTTTCTATAGGTAGGGAGACTTTATTGACTACCGCTGCTAGAGGAAGACTTGTTATTGTTGAGGAGTCCCAGACAATGCCAAGCAACGTTACTTATTTTTATGGGATGGATTTAAAAAAAATATATTTGTGTACCTATATCCAGGGTGGCTAAGAGATTAACATTCAGGGCCAGCACACATATAGAAATAAAGTTGGAGATATCAATTATATCTCATTACGGAATCAACCCGAATAAAGTACAGTTAAAAGCATGGAGCCATTCTCTGGCTTCTACAGTTAAGTTTTCGTAAAAGTTTCACGACAAATCTTCGTTTTGGGCTCTTTTTTTCCAATCCAAACACTTAAATCTAATAAGAATGTGATACGCAGTACAGTAAGCTATGTTTTTATGGGATTTAATGACGAGTCCAGCAAGTCGTGCGCCTTATGGTAAGTGTCATGCCTGCCCATAGCAACACAGTAGCACACAGAGCGTGCTTAGCTCTGTGCTACGCTCGTCACACAGAGATATAAGATGGTCTATCTCTTTGCCCCGTAATTACGCTGGCATCACTGCCCTTCGAACTGGAACACAGTAGTGCCTACACACTACTTGGCGGCACTACCCCAGTCGGAGTTGGAAGAGTGCTACCACTTGTTAAATGTGTACAGTTCCTCACAGTAAACTTCCACAGTAAGGCTTGTGTCATTTGGTAAGAAGCTTCAATGTATTACATTGGCACCAGATCTCCAAACATTGATCACCTATCCTGGGGTCAAGTAATCGTTGACGGACGTGCCTATGTGCCGCACCACGGTCTCAACAATCTGATGAACGCTTATGATTGTCAAAAAGCATTTATTTTTTATCACAAGTGATATTACGGTTCATAATTCATTCGTTCCTGTGTTTGTTGAGCAACACAAGATACCTCAACGCTTTGGCGTTCCGGCGATCGTTTAGTTTGTATGACACTTTAATAAGTGGTAGGACTCTTGCAGAGTTCGACTGGGGCGGTATCACTGCCTTGCCAGATATTCTGCCGCCAAGCAGTAGTGTGGCGGTTTGAAGAGCAATGATGCCAGCGAAATTACAGGGCAAAGTGATATTTTGCCCTGTAATTTCGCCATCTAATATCTCTGGGCACAGCGCACAGCGCGGTACAGAGCCAAGGAGGCTATGTGCACGGTATCTAGTATTACTGTTTTAATATGGGCTGGTTGACGATTAAGTTTGAAAATATTTTAATAGAAAAAAAATTAAGTTGTTATCGAGTATCTATGATATTAATTAAACTTTTGTATTTACCACATTTTTAAACTCACGTCACTTTGAAACTGTTACGTGTTATCATCAAAAGCTTTCACAATACTCTTTCAGCTGATGTTTTATTTTCTTATTAGCTTATATAGTTATACATTGTTGCTTGTTTTAATGAAACTGGGGCTAAGAGGGATAGCTTCCGATATTTTCTATTCCCGTTGTAACCAATCGGGAGAGTGGTTGTTCGCTATTGGACGGCTCTTGCTCTGTGGGCGGACAGGATACTGGATGCTGCAGTGTGTTTCGCAAGATGAGAAACTTTGATTCTATTCCATGGACCGTGTGGTTTATTTTTACGTTTTAATGTGATACAGATCCGTGAGCTTGTTGCAACGCCTCTAAGCCTAGTGTTTTATAAGAATTACTCGACTTTTTCGTTGGTATTAGTTTCAAGACGTTGTGTCATGTGGGCGGGTGTTAGGGAAGGTATTCTTTGTGCATTGAGACGTTATGTGCGCTAGTGGATTCTAACAAGATTGCAAGAGATTGGTGTTAATTACACGGTATTTATCTAGTATTATCTGTTATTTAATTTAATTAATGTAAGTTACCTTAGAATTGAAAAAAATATTAATTTAGTAACGTTATAGTATAATGGTTTGTAATAGGTAATAGATAATAATTTCCTTTTCTTCTACTTTATTAATAACCTTGAAAAAGTATTCATTTTTCCAATAACAAAAGTAAGTAAAATGGTATAATGAAGTAGATAAAAAAGTATATTATAAGTCAAATCACTTTTTTAATATTCATTTTTACATTTTTGTCCCTGCTACCATTAGCTCTGAATGCAGTTCTGTCGAGAAAAGCTGGCAAGAAACTCAATAGTTGCTTTTTTAAAATACCGACTCAATATTTAACCATACAATATAATTTTAACCAGGCAGTCTGGAAAAGAATGCATTAAGTCTTAATGCATTCTTCCATCTTCATCTTCATTAATCCTTTTTTGGTGATTACAATAAAGAATTAATAAATATAATAACTATCCCATATTCACATTTTGATCTACCAGAAATTTTCAACAATATAATAAGCTTTTTCTTGTGATTATTAAATGTTTATATATTCTGAGGATAATTAAAGTCAGCGCGGACGTTATTTCATTTTTTTCTTAATTTTCCATACATTCTTTGCAACATTCAATGAATAATTTAATATGAACACTGCCGTCGGAACCGCTAAGGATTTAAAGCTTTTGCCTCTGTTTCAACAAGTTGGAATACGAATTTTGTTCTATGTTCGTTTTCAAAATCCATTACAGGGAACTTTTGAAGAGCGCCAAAGATTTTGTATTGAAACGTGAATCTTTTCTAGTCGACCCCTCGTTCAATCAGCTCTTATAATTATAACAATATATTAATGGCACTACCGTTAGTTGAATGAACGTTGGTGAAGTTCCAATGTAAGCAAGCACCTGATTTTAGAGCATTGCTCTAAGGTGCCTGAGCCCTGGTGACATTTGTTTTAACTAATAATTTCCATTCGAAGATTAGAAATATTAGAAATATTTTTGTGTGTAGTGTTGTGTGACACAAAATCACTTAGCGTGTCATGCGGTAGAAATCGTCCTGTAGAAGTTATACAGTACAAAAATAAGTAGACCGTGCCACATTTTTCGGTGACAAACGCAGCGCAAGCACCGCAGTTACCAACTCATGCCATTTAAAATACTTTATGGTATTGTGCTTTTATGGCTAAAGGTGTCGTTCAACGTTAAGCTAACAACTTGCTCCTCTTGTCACTTCATTAAAAAAAGCGTGTGCGTTATTACAGTATAAAGAGGACGTTAAATTGTCGAGTCCGAATTATATAGCAAATAGGTTAACAACTTTAGGTATAATTGCGTCTACTTTTAAGTAAATCCGGTGGTAGCTTCCTCACGAACTCTTACATGTAAAAATGACGATTAGAAAGTGCCTACATAGGCCTATTTGAATAAAGATATTTTAATTTGATTTGATTGGACAACCTACGTCTGTCGCTGTCAGATTCTGTATTATAGGAAAAGGTTGCGCGCATCCAGCCAGTCCGACCTTCTGCGTCATAGTCTCTTTTAACTTTAAGTTAGAAACAGAAAAAAATCTTATTATAAATATTTTTATGAAACAGACAATTATGTTTTAGCGAGAGATAAAAATAAGATTAATTGATATTTCACACCTGTCTGAGTCATAGTTATTTTGGAACCAGTAAAACTTTTAAAAAAACGTCCTAAATGTCTTTTATTATGAAAGTCTTTTAAGTGTTTAAAAAAATTAGCAATATAAAAGCTTAATATAGTTTATTATAAAAAAAATCATAAAAAGCTATAGAAATATGCCAACTAAGAAAGTCGGCGAAAGCTTACTTACAAACATCACCTGTATTTTACATTTAATGTTGCATTTTCGTGGTTGCCAAAATGCAAGGTAACGTTACGAAATATGAATCAGAAGCGGTATATATACATCGGAGCACGACATCGACATATCACTCTCAACCAAGAAGTACGTGTCTCAAAGCATCATGAAATCCTTCGTAAGAGCTCTTTTTTTTCCTAATAATAATACCTAACTTATTATACCTCCATCATATTTGTAGATTATGGTTAAACGTCTTTCGTATCTTTTAAAAAGAAAATAATACTCTCTTATTATCATGTTATCAATGGAATAAACGTATGGATATGGTAATGGATAATGATTAACCATATGTAGAAATAATTGTGAAAATGCCAATGAATTGTTTGAATGTTTCAGATCGCAGTACTGTGCCTGGTGGCATGCGTGGCAGCCGCCGACAATGAAAACATTCGCGAGAAGCGCGGCTTCCTCCACGGCCACTCAGGTTATTCTGGCTTCGGCGGTCACTCCGGCATTGGGCACAGCAGCTACTCGGCTCCTATCGTCGACGTCGGCTACTCTTCCGGCTACCACGGTGGCTACCTGGGTGGCTACAGTGGCCACAGAGGCTCTGGATACGGCAGCGGTTACCATGGTGGCTACGGTGGTTACGGTGGCTATAGTGGATATGGAGGCTACAGGGGATATGGTGGACACAGCGGATACGGTCACGCCAACAGCGGCTGGTGGTAAATCGTCCCTTGAGACGACGCTACTCAATGTCTACTTGTGATATTGTTATTCTTCTTTGTTATTTATTATTTAACTATAATAAAAAAAATATTTGATGTAATCTTTCTTTTATTTTATTTGACTTCGTTGTTCACTATTCAAACGAATTAATATTCAATATTTAAACGATACGGTAAAGGTCAGCATTGCCGTCTGCAGTGAAAAAGTAAAATAATTAACGAAAGGTTTTTAATAAAATAACTTGTAACACCTCCATTTCATCTACAAAAAGTGAACAAGTTCTTCATGGGCGGCATATATGTATAATAAAATTCCATAAGATATCTACCATTTGGTACTTTCTAAACAAAAATTAAAAATATATCGTTGCATAATGCTTATTATTGTTGAATTTATATGTAAATTGATCAAAATAGTGGATGTTAATAATAGATAACAGTATTTTAATATCAAATGAAATACTACTAATAATTACTTGGTATGACAATAGATTCATTTAATCTCTTATTTTTGATGGCACGCTTAATAATTTAAAATTTTAGCGAATTATGTTTCATTGTGATACATTTATATATAACATAAACATTGGTTTCGGGCGACACTAGAAGAGAGACACGTTGGTCCATTTTTATAAGATAAAGTGACAAGTCGAGCAAGCCATGGAGCCTGATGATAAGCATTACACCTGTCCATAACAACACAGTAGCGCGCAGAGCATGCTTGGATCTGTACTACGCTCGTCAAGCAGAGATATAAGATGATCTATCTCTCTGCCCTGTAATTGTATGTTTATCGCTGGCATCATTGCCCTTCAAACCGGAACACAGTAGTGTTAATCCACTACTTGTTGGCAGCAGAATATCTGGCAATGCGGTTTCAACGTCCCAGTCGGACTCTGCAAGAGTCCTGCCACTCCTAGATTTTTATAGACCATTTCAGTATTTTACTTTTTAGCTGAAAATTCTCCCAAAATATATTTTATTTTTTACTGTATGTAAAATATGAAAAAACCTATAATGAAAAAATAACGCTTTTTTTACGACATGTAGAATTTTTATTAGTAAAGGAATTTTAATTTTTTTTATAGCCTCTTCATACGTCTCATAAATGCAATGATGAACAAATACTTTTATCGTCATTTTAAAGTCAACTTAAAATATTAATTTATCCACGATAAGTTGTCACAGATATATCATAATATTTTTTTTTTAATATCAATGCCTATAGTCGAATTTTCTAGTTAATATTTTCTATTTTGATTGGCTTTTGTCCAAAAATAATATATCTACAAGAATATTTCAGTATTTCAAGGGTAACATTGCGAGTTACAGCTGAGAGTTCTCAAGTAATTTGAAGCCAGTTTTTCACTAATTTGAATTGGGCATTTACTCTCCCTTTACATTCAACGCCCAATGGGGCAAATACCCGATATGAAGGAATAGAGATGGGAATAGAGGTATTGATATTAAACCAACCTCATAGTAACGACTATCTATTTAATGGGGTGATCTGGCACCCCTTAATTTACCTAAGAAATTAAACAAAAACGATTAATTTGTAAAACTAGGTTAGGCTGGGAGTTAAAAAATTTAAGTAACAAAAAATCGACAATAAGCAACATATGTAACTACATATTTGTATGCAACTATATATTTCATTAAATCAATAATTTTGAAGCAAAGTCGAAGAAAAAGTTCCTTACCTAATGTTCTATGTTTAAACATTTTTAACATCAGTTGGACCCTGTTCTTTGTTGAAAAAAGCCTTTATGGAACTTTTTGTGGAGAAGGCAGTGCTGTATGTGAGGGGTTTCATCAGAAACTTTATACTCACAAAAGAACCCACATTTACCTTCGTTATCGGTTATTATATTACATGAATAGCCGGGAATATAGGAAGAGGTAAATGTAATCTTCTGTGCCGCTTTCGCGACAGCAAAACGAAAGACAACCTACGTCTGTAAGACTCTTCTAATATGGGAAAAGGTTACGCGCTTAGACCAACACCCTAATCTCCCTAATCTTTCACAGTCGAGATCCAGCGAAGCCGTTGCTGTTGCCCTAATTTTCGCCTTAGCTTTCCATGACCTCAGGATCCACCATAGAACAAACCACGGCAGGTAGCGGAAGATCGTTTACCTCAATAGGTCATCTATGGGCACTCCTCCAGTACGTAGTAAGTAGTCTCCTCAGCATATTATTTGAAGTAGTGGTTTTCCGCTCTTGGCACCTTTCTCCACATAGATACCTTCCGAAACAACGAAGATTCAAAACCACAAAACGTGCAATAACCATAAGCGAAATGACCATTTAAGTCACCTATTACGTTTTTACACGATTTAGTCAGTGATCTTTTAGATTTAGATTTTAGATCTTTCTCGAAAACATCAAACGCAATTGTTTATCGTATTACATATCACTCAAATACTTTAAGTTAAAAAATATACTATAAATGTTTTTATTGAACGGAAAATTTTGTTTTAGCAAGAGTTCGGAAAACAAAACACTAAACGATTATTTGATATTTCACACTTGACTGAGTCATAGTTGTTTTGAAACAATTATAACTTTGTTTTAAAATATTAATGTCTTTTAGCTGAAAGTTTTCATAAAAATTATCCATATATTAATTTACTATACTATATTATAAGAAATAAAATCTAAGTATGAAAACTAAGAAAGCCACCGAAAGCTTATTTACCAACGTCACCTGTATTCAATATTAAATGCTAAATTTTCGCGGTTGCCCAAATGCAAAGTGTTGTTACGAAATATGAATCAAAAGCGGTATATATACATCGGTGCATGACATCGACCACATATTACTCTCAGCCAGTCTCAGAGCATCATGAAATCTTTCGTAAGTACTGTTTTTGTTTTTTCAAAAACATACCTACATCGTATAAGTAAATCAAAGTAAAACATTTTTCATATCATTTCATATGAAATAATACTCTCTTAATCTAATTTTATAATTTTTAGGTGAATATACCGCAAATACAAATAAAACTAAAAACAAATTGACTATTCACGGAAATAATTGTGCTGATGCTAATGAATTGTTTCAATATTGCAGATCGCAGTACTGTGCCTAGTGGCTTGCGTGGCAGCCGCTGACAACGAAAACGTCCGCGAGAAGCGCGGCTTCCTCCACGGCCATTCAGGAATCGGTGGTTATTCTGGCATTGGTGGTTACTCCGGCATTGGGCACAGCAGCTACTCGGTTCCCATCGCCCACGTCGGCTTCTCTTCCGGCTACCACGGTGGCTATCTGGGTGGCCACAGTGGCTACAGAGGCTCTGGATACATCGGCGGTTACCATGGTGGCTACGGTGGATACGGTGGCTACCGTGGATATGGTGGATACAGTGGATACGGTCACGCCAACAGTGGCTGGTGGTAAATCGTACCCTGAGACGATGCTACTTAGTTTCGACATGTGATATTATTATTCTTCTTAGTTATTCATAATTTTATTATAATATATATGATTTTTTTATTAAATTTTTCTTTTATTTAATTTAACTTTGTTCTTCACTATTCAAACGATTCAATATTCAAGATTCATACAATACGGTAGACTCAGCGTTGCCGTCTGCAGTGAGAAAAGTAAGACGATAACCGAAAGGCTTTTAAAAAATTGGTATACATACTTTGTAATATATTGTTTATTTCACACCATTTCATTATCTTGATGAAAAATAGTGAAAGGCAAAAATGAGCTCGATTTCATCTACCAAAAAGGAATAAATATTTTATGGGCCTGGGTATACACATATGCTAGATGTACCATTTGGTCGTTTTAAAACAAAAATTTTAAATAGTTTCAGCTTCTAGAAGATTAAAATGTGTGGAATCAAGTTATAGCTGATATGTTAAAACTTACGATTTAAAAATGCTCGTAAATGCCTATTTCAATAAAAATATTTTGAATTGATTTGATATAGAAAGCAGAAGATTGTCACATAATAACAGAAGATAAGCAGAAAGAGGAAAAGGTTCTATAAGCCAATTAAGTAAAGTGAAGGACATACGAGTACATGAATATAATAGGTTGGGGAAAAAGTCTTATATAATGAAATCTTCTGGCTTTACCATTTGTAAGTAGTGGCTGGCCGGTATAATTAAAAAGTTTAAATTTTAAAGAAGATATCTCCGAATTCAAATTATTAATATGTGTGATTATCATTTGTTTTTCTTACTGGCAAAATGAGTGAATCTAATGAAAACATTCGATACATTTTAAAATTTTATGACAAAAAAGTTTAAAATACTACGCAAGCCGCGAAAAAAATTTGTAACGTTTC
>DWGO01000478.1:0-12132 GCA_018247635.1 Eurytides dolicaon deicoon
AACTTACATGTAAAAATGACGATTCGAAAGTGCCTACATAGGCCTATTTGAATAAAGATATTTTGATTTGATTTGATCCACCAACCTTAGCAGAATAACTCGTTCTGTTACTAAATTAATATGGGGGTTTAAGCATCGCCCTCTTTATAAATCGTAAATGTCCTCGCCTGTGCCTATTCATATTATACGTATAAGTATAATATATATGTTCTTATGTATAACTATAATTAACCGATAGCTGCCATACACTGACAAAGTTCGACGGTAACAATTGAAACCTACGTATTTAAAGCCCTTATATGTATGTTATATTTTTAAAAAAATAATTATTAATTAATTTTTGAGAATAATTAGTTAACATACTGTTAAAGCCTGTTAAAAGGAAGTTTATGAAACTGCGCCAAAGGACTGTCGGAGCCTTAGCAGTAAGGTAAAGCGGTGGCCAGTGGTCTATGAAAATAGATTTCTCACAAATCAATTGCTGGTTTTCTGTATAAAAACGGTAAAAGAATATATGAATCGGTGGCCAACTATTATTTTTTCATGCGGGCATTCAAAACATTGACCGGCTGGTTTTCTATAAAAATAGAAACGGTGGCAATAAATTTCTTTTTTTTCCCCACACAGGCGGTTTCGGCTTTCTATCGGTGGAGAGTGAGGACAATCGGCGGCTGTTCTTCCACATGTCGGAGGTGCGTGGCAATCCCTCGGAACTGCAAGCCGGTGATACGGTCGAGTTCGTGATGCTGACCAATAAGAGGAACGGCAAATGTTCCGCCTGCAACGTGGTCAAGATAAGGCAAGTGCCGAAGTTTACGCATTTTACAATCGTTTTTGTGATAAATTGACGAGACGAGCAAGAAGTGGACAAACGCCACGCCTGCCCATAACAACACAGTACTACGTAGTGCTTGTTTGTCTCTGTGCTGCTCGCGTCACTCAAAGATGTAAGGTGGTCTATCTCTTTGCCCTGTAGTTACACTGGCATTAGTGCCCTTCAAGCCAGAACACAGTAGTGCTTTCACGCTACTGCTTGGCGGCAGAATGACAAGAGTCCCACCACTTGTAAAGCTTATATTCGATATCTTAATTTGCAAAACGAATAACTTCACTTTTGGTCGAAAATGACTTTTTGAAGAAGGTCTAGTCACTCTTTAGTATACCTTGTAAGATGTCCTACAAAGGAGTTATTCGTTTCGCGAAATAAGGTATCGAGATGTCGACTTGAAACTTAAAGTGTTGATCGCCCTTTGCAGCAGCAAGCCGGTGGGGAAACGTTCTGAGCGGCTGGAGCAACTGCTGTCGAGGCTGCGCAGTGCTTCGCTGGATGACTCTGTCCCGAGGGTGGTGCTAGCCCGACCGCCGCGCGGTCCTGACGGCAGCCGCGGGTTCCGTCCCCGACGCCCCATCGGCGGTAAGTACCATCATCGCCCTTTAACCCTGCTTTCATAACTCTACATATCGACGACGGAAAATAATAATAATGTCTTCCCCACTGACTTGCACACGTTTGCGCTGACACAGGTGCTTACTCTTCCTCTACTCTCATAGCCCGATGGAACAGATAACCGATACGACCGAGACAGTGGTCAGGCGCAAGCGGTGACATCATCTTACTTTTCAACCAATCGGGTGATCAGCTCGTAATCCTCTTCTTTTATTTACGTGGGGGAAATTGCTACGCATATACACGCCCTCGCGGGACTCGCACCGACTAAAAACCCCATGATGTTCCATCCAGATCGCATATTGGCACGGTCACGGAAACGCTTTCGTACACTTTCCCGTCCCCACCAGCGCCGGCCGCCGGAGCAGCCGCTCCTATGGCAAGGCGCGCTGGAACGTAGAGCGCTCTTCTTACTCAGCCCTCTTTTAAGCGGCCATTGGACCCCCAGAGTCCACTGACCGGAAGCCATGGGAGCCCTTAAACCATGAGGGGATCTCGTAATGCCCTAATCCAGCTAAGAAACAACAACACAAAGTCATTTGCCCACCGCGGGATTCGAATCCGCGACCTCCGATTTGTAAAACGCAGGCCTGTACCACTAGGAAACGGGCGGCGACGGAAAACAGAACGGAAAGCGATAAAAAGAAAGAATTTAAATTGACTCACATCTTTTGAACGGCGAAACGTGCGTAGGTAATTTTTAAACAGGAAAATTGCAATTAAAAACATAAAATATGCAGTTTCATGGACGGCTTTTTGAAAAAATAATGTGTCATCACAGAAAAATGAGATTTAGACCAATCGATGAAGAAAAAGCTTATTATTAGTCTATTGCGTTATAACAATAGTCTAGTTACGACCTTTTAACGGGTTACGCCCTTATTGTTTTCCATTGTCGATATATATGTTGTATAACTCTTGCAGAGTCCATCTGGAATGATACCATTGCCAGATCTTCTGCTGCCAAGCAGTAGTGTAAGCACTACTGTGTTCCGGTTTGAAAAGCAAAGACGCCAGCGTAATTACAGGAAAAAGAGATATACCATCTAACATCTCTGGGTGACGAGCGCAGCAAAGAGCCAAGTGCGCTTGGCAGATGTGACGCTCACCATCAGGCGCACGGCTTGCTCGTCTCGTCACTTTATCTCGTAAAAAGTAAAACAAATCGGCACAATTATTAATGTTTGTTTCTTTCCTTCACATTCCAGATCTGCTCGCTGAGTGAGTCATCAGGGCACAAGCACACCAAGGCCTGATCACTACAGCTACCTATACAGCTATGTAGGAAAACCATCCTAGGTTGATTCGAATTAAAAATTTTCATTGTATTCACGAGAGACTGACTGATTCTCTTTTTTTAGCAGCATTTAGAACATTGTTTTCGTTATTCTAGTACTGTTTAGTGGAACGATTTTATTACGCGTTACGCTTCCTCAGCGCAGTGCAATTTAATTTCGAACAATATGTTCATATTGTTCATTGTATGTCACCGTGTATGGCTTATGTAATTGATGAGCGAACACATATCAAAGTTATTGAAGTGTTTAGTTGCTTATGTTTAGTATTTCCTTTATATGAGAGGTTCTTTTTCGCATAAATACGTTGTTCAAAATTCCGTTCCTACCATTCCTCTTAGCAAACTTTCTTGACCACACATAGCAAATGAAGTATAAATAATATAAATATCACGCAGTATTTGTTATTTATCATTGGAGTGCTACACAACGATGAAATATAAAATGTCCAGAAAACATCGAACCTTTTGTAAATAATAATTTAAAGTAATGTAAGTGTAACAATGTGTCTGTGTGTAATGTATCTGCTGCTATAAACGAATTTGCTGGCGTTTCTATATGTGTCTATAATAAATTTAACTAATTATATAATATTGAAATAAGTAAAAAATTTATGAAAACTACGTCTGTATGTATCTAAATTTCTATATTTCCATTTAGAAAAAGATCGGTCGTTTGTCTTCATTGTTAGTGTAGTTGTGAGTTGAACAATGAATGAATTAATTAAAAATAAAAATATGCTGTTGTTGTTACGTTAGTTAGATAGATCTCTTTATGCGAATTATTCTGTGATTCTTTTTGGAAATTTCATGTGCAATAAATTATTAATCATATAAAATATGGTCCTTGCAGGACACTACTAGTCTCATAGTATTATTAAATTGCTGATTTCAAAGTATGCTTCATCTGCTATGTGTGACCAAGAATAATAACTGTGTCAATAGCTTACCTTATCAGTAGCAACGAGTCGAACAAAATGTATGTAGTTATAAAACATTTTTTTAATTGGATAAAAGCATTTATAGGAGGTATGCTATGTACTGGATTGGAACCAAAGACTGAAAAATATTTATTGCAATAATAATATTGGTATTAGTTAATTAACTGTATGTTGTGAGGCCATAGGTTTTTTTTTAACTACCGACATGTCTTAATATTTTTATTACACTTATTGAACCAAATTAATTTAGTCCATAGTTGTGGACAAGTTTTAAGTAAAAGAAGTTGATTGTTTTAATATTTTTTGCTACAATTATTCACTCAAATTCATTTAGTCCATTGTTGTAGACAAGTTTTAAGTAAAGGAAGTTGATTGTCTTAATATTTTTATTACAATTATTCAACCAAATTAATTTGGTCCGTTGTTGTGGACAAGTTTTAAGTAAAGGAAGTTGATTGCATATTTGATTGTACATTCAGTTAAGAATTGGTGGTGTAACAAAAAAAAATCTAATATGGCTCTATATGATTTTGTCTTGCTTGTTAGCAGGAATTATTCTTTTTTACTTTTCTTTCCTTTGTTTTGTTGCTCTGTCCATCGACTTTCCTTAATATTACATGCTGTGCGCCAATCACTACCATACACAAAATGTTAAACAAAAAACTATATTTGTTGATATGATCAATGATCTTTATAAACTATTTTATGAATCGTAACTTCTTGTTAAATTACTCTAGTCATATTACCACCCACTCTGCTTTAGCTGTTTTAATTCTACAGCCGAACTCTCTCTCTCTGTTTTTAACTTCTGTCAGTTTTAACATCAATTTTAATGTGAATTTGATTCTGTGTTGTTCAGTGGATGTGGTTTGTTGTTTTTATTTTGTCTCTATAAATTCCTTCCCTTCGACTGCAACTAAACCCATGTAATGATACCTGATCTGCGGATACTTGAGAGAAATAATTAAATGTTATGAATATTTCCAAAGAAGTAAAAACAATATAAAATAATAATAATGATAATAATAAAAAGGAATTTTGAACAAACGTTGATATGCTTGTGTACGCTTTGAAAACTGCATATTATTATTTGCCAAAATATAAAATTTAAAAAAAATAAGGAATTTATCTAACCATTAAAATAGTAATAGTAACAAATGATATGATTATCAGGATATTGATGTTGTAGTGTACGAAATTAAGCCCCGGGTCGTTTCGGGTATAAGTATTGTATAACTATTCTTAAACGTTTACGCCCGGTGATGTTCATAAAACCGTGATGTATGTAAGTTTAAAACTGTTGATGGTACAAAATGGAGCACCCCACAATGGATGTGCGGCCTGAAGATATAACGGTCTACGTTTCACGGTGGTCTGTTATTGTAATGTGTATACAGACGCCATTGCATTGTATAACGGATTATCGTTTTCCCGCATCTCATTGTATACGGGGCTTAGTTGGGATTTGTCACTATGATACTTATTGTACGATGTTCTAAACTCCGTCTCCTTATATTCTACGGCAGGAATATGTTGTGTACTTGTGATAGTTGCAACACCTCACGGGATGCTCAATATGGTATCTCGGTATATGTGTCACTGGGAATAGTGCAAACTTGTTTTAACAATGTATTAGTATTACTCCTACTATTACTACTATTAATGCTATTACTACTACTGATGGTAATTTGCAGAATATACAGTTACAAATTCGGCGAACCGGCATGTGTTAAAAGTTATTCAGTGCTTAAAAGAACCTCAGATTGATATGTCATAACAAGTTGGACCTTACAGAATTACAAACTTTGGAAAAATTATAGCGAGTTTATTTTTATTTAGTTCTTTAAATGTTTTCATAAGACAAGTTATCTATGCCAAATGTTTATACTCCTGTACATTTTGAGATATTGTGATTAAACTAATGTACACCATCACAGAGTTAATATGATTTTTTTATGAGATAAAGTGACGTGACGGGCAAGTCGTACGCCTGATGGTAAACGTCACGCCTGCCCATAACAACACTACTTACCCACACACAGAGTTAGCTCTGTGCTGCGCTCGTCACCCAGAGATGTAAGGTGGTCTATCTCTGCGCTGTAATTTCACTGGCGTCATTGCCCTTCAAATCGGAATACAGTAGTGCTTACGCACTACTGCTTGGCGGCAGAATATATGACAATGTGATACCGCCCCAGTCGGACTATGCAATAGAACTACCACTTAAAAAAACACTTTTTAGTGAAACTTTCAGAGATAATCGACCGAGCCGTCGGTGAAACACTACTTGTATAAACGAATGATATTTAGGTTAAGCGTTACTAGAGATAAATAGTCATATTACAGATATTCATCAGATCTTACAAAAGAATAAGCATATAATTATTTTCTATAATTGAAATACACAACAAACAATTATATGGAAATTAAGAAAGAATCGACCCTGAATGATAAGAAGTATACAAGAGTTTGTATCTAGCTGTTATAAAGAAGTACCGTTGACAAAGTATACCTTAATTTTTGGTTCCATAGTTTCTACTGTTACTTTATATACTAATCGCAATACCCTTTTTCTGACATAAAAGTACTAGTACACTATTTGCGATTATTTGTTAAACTCTAATAAGCAATTGAATTAGTTATACTTAACTCATTCGCGACCACACGGCTCATATTTGAAGTATTAGTTTTTTCTAACACACGACGCGTTATAAATGTGAGTTATAACTTAAAATACACCATTGTTTAATATTAATAGAGTCGCTTTAAACTTCGATGAGAAATTATTGACTTTTACGAGATAAAATGATGAGACGAGCCAGTCTGATGGTAAGCGTCACGTCTGTCCATAACAACACTGCACTGTGTGGTACACAGCGTGCTTTGCTCTGGGGTGCGCTCGTCTCTCAGAGATATTAGATGGCCCTGTAATTTCGCTGGCATCATTGACCTTTAAACCGGAGCACTGTGTAGTGTTCTGCAAGTATGCTGCTTACCATCAGGTACTGTTCGACCGATTCGCTGGCCTGGCCACTAAGTTAAAAAAAGACAAGACTTTCTGATAGGAATTCTCTGCCCAGGCTCATCTTAAACGGATACCACAAACCGAGTGAAATAAAGTGACGAGTAAGTCGTGCGCCTGATGGTAAGCGTCACGATTGCCCATAACAACACAGTACCATACAGAGCGTGCTTGGCTCTGTGCTGCGCTCGTCAGCCAGGGATATTAGATGGTCTTCTCTTTGCCCTGTACTGCTTGGCGGTACAATATCTGACAATGCAGTGGTACCGCTCCAGTCGGACTTTCCAAGAGTCCTACCACTTTTTTTGTTTCATTCAAATGTCACCGTTACGTAATCGTTGCCAGTACCACAAAATTCAAACTTCAACAACGGATCAATCAGATAATTTGCACTTGACTCTTATCCTAATCAATGAGTCCTAAGTAATCATTTTAATTGCTGTAAAATTCATTATTGTTCGTGGTATAGTTTTGGTTGTTCTGTTGAGTTGTTTCTTTTTAACTAATTTCAATAGATCTCAATTGGTCTACTATTACTACTACTATATTCTAAGCGATATTTAATTCAAATATAAATACGAGTACAGTGATTCTTCTTTTTATTGTGAAGAGCTTACCGCAAGGTTATGTCGTTGGTTTATTGTTATTGCACTTCGAATCTACAATCTTAAATCAAATATGAAATGTTTTTAGAGGTCTACAATATGATAACCTTATAATACAGTAATTCTTTGAGCAACTTATTTAGTCTACATACTAACACAGACGGTTTACTTTGTTGTTCATAATAATGAAGCTGTCAATAGCTCTTGAGGCATCAATAAATAATAAGACTGATTTAACATACAAATAAATGAAAACCAATATTAAATCAGAAAACCTGAGGATAGGTTTAATAGGCGAGGAGTGATATAAAAGGCAAATACTTGAACTTAATAGAAATTAGTTCATGTATAAAAAAAAACATTATTTGATTCTTAAATTCTGTTCCTTTTTAGAACGATTTCGTTCTTTCCTTTCTGAGAATATAATTTATTGTACAGACTACACTAGTTTCATAAAAAGGTTATAAATAATTAATTGATGTTCAATAATAAATATAAGTTTACAGTAAAGAAATATAATGTTGCCAGGATAAAAAAATGTTTAAGATTTACCGATTATTTCAATTCTGCCCTGTCGAAGTATGGTTAACATTTTTAGTTATAAATATACAAAAAAAACACAGGAGATCAGGTTCTGTCTGTCAATGGAAAATAAATGTTATTTATCGCACTGATGTCTATGACAAACTGTGCTTGCTTATCGTTCAATTACCACAATAGTTAAGGCCCGCAGTATAAAAGTTGCGTTAAGATTTGGCATTGAGCATTATGTAAGGTCGCTGTTTAAACCTTGGTCGTTCTAACGGAGTTAGTGGCTAGTGGTGGAAGGCCATGCATGTTTTCACAGGTGTTATTCCTCCATGGATTGGAGTGGCCGTAATGTTCCCACTTCCGGATGGCGTTGTACAGGTTCGACCCGGGACTGGCCGTGCTCTGTAAGTCCTTGGCCCCTAGTACCATATAGTCCGGAGCGAGGTAGCCGAGTTGCACTCCCTCCTCGAGGATCATCTTAGCTCTAGTAAGCTGCAATTCGGTTACCCGAGTATGCACGTTCAGTTCTTCCCGATAATCTCCTGTTTACAAAAAGAAAAAAAATTGTCACTTAAACGAGAAAAAGGGTCAGATGAGAAGATTCCTTAGTAACGCGATAAAAATGAACATTTTTGATAAATTTTCTTTGTTTATATTTTCAAAATATTAAACATAAGTATTAAGTTAATTATATAAATATTAAGTACTATTTTTTTACGACATATAGTGACTAGACGAGCAAGTCTTGCGCCTGGTGGTAAGCGTGACGCCTACCCATAACAACACACTACCACACAGAGCGTGTTTGGCTCATTGCTGCGCTCCTCACCCAGATATATATTAGATAGTCTATCTCTTTGCACTGGCATCATTGCCCTTCAAATCGGAACACAGTAATGCTTACACATTACTGCTTGGCGGCAGAATATCTGGCAGTGCAGTGGTACCTCCCCAGTCGGACTCTGCAAGAAACTATGGAATTACGATAGGTTTTTTTATCGATTTTTTTAAAATAAATGAAAGTGTGTGATACGACTATGGGTTCACTGTAATATAGGTAAATAATAAAAAGAATGGTAAAATAATAGGTGTACGAAGCAAAGACCTTGTTTTTTTTTTAATATTTATAAACCGAATGATTTCTAATAATTTAATTATGTACAAAATAAAGCCTTACCAATAAATCCAAGGCCTACGGAGCAGCGGTTATAGGTTAAAGTATGTGCTCCTTCAATACCCCAACCACGTCCTTCATATACTCTACCATCATTTCCAATAATAAAGTTGTACCTGAAAGAATGTGTTATACCGGTTGTTAGAAAAAGGGTACGAGATATCAAGCACAATAGACCGAATATTGTATTTGATATATTGTAGATCCTATGTGTAATATTCGAATAAAAATGCAAAGTTTTCAATTTCACACTAAAATTATTGTGTCACAACACTCAAGAGTTCATTAATCTTAGTCGGCATACTAAAATCACACATGTATATTTGGTATATGTATATATTTTTAGTGTTATTAGCATGCGCCGTATCCTTTGATAAGAGCCGCCATCGTTACAAGAGGTATGATTTTTATATTTACAGGTTATTGACCCCGGCCAGCTGAACTGGTTGCTAGTGTAGAAAAATTACTTTAATTTCTTGTTTGGAATAGTTACGAGACAAACGTAAAGTCGAGAGAATATATATTCATTAAGCTATTGGTATCTTTTGAGTAAAGTCGGGTATAACTTAGTTATGGGTAAACTTAGTTATCGTTAAGCTTATCAAAAAATATTCTGTGTTGGTTTTATATTATGTACTAAGTTCTGATTTTCACATCTACCAAACTTAAACTATATAGTATAAACAAAAAGATTATCTATTAGAAAACGAGCTAGATATTACTTATTTGTTTGAAAGGTTTACTCTTATATGGATAAAAGTACAATAGACGATAAACAACCATTTATGATGTCTTTTGGGAGTCAAAGGTACGTTTAAGCGTACACTATGTTAGTTCGTGAAATAGCTTCCTTAACCGAGTAGCTAATTGTGTGGTTGTAAGTATAGCTTTTGGCGCAATTGCTAAGATCTCGCGATCTCGATTGCTCGGCTTCGGCGTCGCGGAACGTGGGTTCGATTCCTATACGGGGTAATTTTAGTATGAACTAGAGGGAAAGTTCGGAATGTGGGATTTTTGGCGAGATCAAGTGACGAAACGAGCAATTCGTACATCTGATGGTAAGCACCACGCCTTCCCATAACAAAACAGTACCACGCAGAGCGTGATTGGCTCTGTGTGGTACGTACTGTGTTGGTCCATCTCTTTACCCCGTAATTACTGTGTTCATTACAATGATGACAATTGTCATTCAAACCGGAATACAATACTGATTACACACTTCTGCTTGGCGGCATAATATCTGGCAAAGCAGTCACCGCCCCAATCGAACTCTGCAAGAGTCCTACTAAATACTGAACTGGGTGTTATTCCGTATAAAATGTATCTATGTATAACGCCTTGTGTTACAAGATATTACTATATTAAAAGCAGTAGGGGCAGCAATTTCTTAAAAAGGGGGAAGTAGAATACTTGAAGTACTTAAATGTACCTTAGGGACCTTCAAGAAGAGAGCCTATTCTTGTCTCAATGGCCGGCAACGCATTTGCTAGTCCCTTGACGTTGCAAATGTACATGGGCGGCGGTACTCGCTTACCATCAGGTGAATCACCTGCTCGTTTGCCTCCTACCACATAAAAAAATGTACACTTACGGAATATCGTAGTGATAGTATTTGATGAACCACGATTGCATGTTACGTAGCTCCGCCGCACAAATCACGAAGCGCGAGCACTCGTTGCTGACGGTGTGCTGAACGATCACCAGCTTCAGCGGCTCGAAGCGCTCCGTGGTGAAGTTGGTGATGTAGTGTTGCGACAGCCACATCTGACGCGTAATGTTCCACTCGTGCGGTGCTTCGGAGAGTAACGGAAACACTTAAGAGCTTTTTATGGCGTCCCGAGTTTTTTTACTTGATAAGGTGACAAGACGAACGAGGCGTGCGCCTGATAGTGAGCGTCACGCCTGCCCGCAATACAGTACCACACAGCGTGCTTGGCTCTGTGCTGCGCTCATCAGCTAGAGATAGAAGACCTATCTCTGTCCTGTAATTACGCTGGCATCGTTGTCCTTCAAACCAAAAAACAATATCTGATAATGCAGTGGTGGCGCCACAGTCGGTCTTTGCAATAGTCCTTCTACTTATTAATTATTAATTGATAATCCTGTGAGAATATTGTCATATCGCACACTTAGTATTAAAGTGTCTGAATTCGAAATTATGCTTAAACGAGATGTATGAGATATAATGTTATTACAACGCCAAATCTAATCTGTGGTTCATTTTCTTTATCGAACAAACCAAATTTAATTGTATAAATAGTGCCGTGTCACATTTTATGTCCGATAAATAGCTGATGTCGTAAAGTCATAATCGCTAAAAACGTTCTTAGCGTTTGTCCAAAAAATAGCTATAATGTGTAAGCAATATTGTAATTATTGTGCATGGATGTATAACATTATAAATCTCTGCGTGACGAGCGCAGCGCAAAGTCAAGCAGTCTAGTTCAGTAGAGCACTGTTGTTATGGGCAAGCGTAACGCTTGCTATCAATATAAAAAAAAGAAATCACATCGTAATGTTGACGGAGTGGAACTAAAGGCATTGTTTGTATGAAATTTCGCCCACTGATCAATACAGAAATAGTGAATTCCAAATAAACTCTTATTTCAATGAAAATCAGCATCATTGTATATTTAGTTTCCATGGGAAAATATTAATTACAAGTCAATTAAAATCGCTATAAATTGTTGTTATGTATTTGGGACTTTATTTAGTTATTTTTTGTTAATTGTACCCGGGCCGTTTGTAATGACGATGATAATAAAATCTTTACTTCTTTATCGTTTTTCATAAAATTGCAGAATACGAAACGTATCGGCTTGAGTCGCAATAGCAGTGATAAGATATCGGCAGTCTGCAAGCGACTACGGCGATAGCTTTTAATAACATGTATTGCTATTAGTAATTTTCTTACCAAGTGTCATAAATACAGGACCTTTGGATTACACACAAGAATTTGATTAAAATAACATTATTGGAGATTGTTGCAAAGTAATCTTTTATAGTCTTTTGGTTTGCTATTCGTAATTATGTTTTATAAATACAGTAATCCCCCCTATAACGCGGTAGATTCGTTCCGCGTTATAGGAAAACGCGTTGTAGGAGTATTCTCGTATAA
>DWGO01000479.1:0-12126 GCA_018247635.1 Eurytides dolicaon deicoon
AACATGTTGGAGTACAGGAGAAAACGGATTTTAATTAACGAATATAACATTCAGACACAGCTGTAACCAACAACCCTTTAGAAATGTCCTATTAAGTAACCCTAAAAAGGGTGAGGGCGACGGTGCTTTTAATTTTTAAATTCAGCAAAATAAAATTTGCGTATTGTAACAATTAATAAAATCCTCCTGTCTAAATTATGCAGCAGTAGCTCATCTAATTAAAAAAAAATGTAATGAGGCTTATTACCTATCTGTAGATATTTTAGTCTAAGAATACAAACTATCGATGAACAAAGCATATTGTGGTCGTAATATATCGAAAAAATAAAGTGGTTTCGACTTGTGGGATCATTTGAAAAATATGTTAAGACATACTGTTTGCGACCAGCCATTATAGGGAGCTGCCTCACTGTCAGCAGTCGATTTTTAGTCAAAGAGATTGCCTGTTGGGTATAGACGGGGCCGAAAGAGACATACCTGGACTAAAACTCTTTTGTGCACGTTCAATTTAAATTAATTGGGTCCTAGAAGCACCACTCCATGACAATGTGTTCGAGTTTAAATCGATTGCTTTATCATTAGTGTTGTCATCAAAACTGTGCCGTTTTAAAGATTCAGATTACATAGATAATTAATATAAACTAAAAAGACAATGGGAATGAAATCCAATATGCTGCACAATAGGACACCGCAGATTATTTGTAACACCTACAAATTTTGAAAGACTGGGGTTTTAAGACAGCTAAAACATACGAGGATAAATCTTCAGCTAAGGTAAGCTCTCGTAATGATTATTTCCGTATGAATTTACTGCTTTTTAAATTTGGCAAAAATTTAGGACGACAAGTCTTTAGCTGAAGGTAACAGAAGAACGCAATTTGTATCGTAAGTGAGGACTCTCAAAATGAAATACAAAATGTACAAGGTAGTTGTACTTTCGTTTTAATTTGTTGATATTATTTCAGAGTTTTAACAAATACCACCAATTTTTGTACAGATTAATAAATAAATAAAATCTTTCTGTGCAAAACTTTAGCCCAGTATTTCCATACAAAATGTTGCTGCTGTGCAACAGTTGATACATTAACACTATTCTCTGAGCCCCAAAATATTTGGTGAGGAACACAGTTTGGCCTGTATCGAATGTTATATTTGGTCTATGTAGATGGTCGTTATAATACATATTTACATATTTGAATTATTTGAGTTAACAATACTATAATTTTGTCATTATATCTTAAGTATGAAAAGTGACATATACAAGCGAAAGAACCAATAGGTATGCAATTCACATTTCAAGTTCACTATATAAAAAGAAAAGTTGTCAAAGATAGAGCAGCAACCAGAAAGTTCATTTTCATACAACTTGAAAATGAAAACTTCTGTTTCGTTGAGGATATTAAAGTTTTCTTGTTACACGTTATAAGGGTTTGTATGTCACAAGATAGAATTGAAAATGACAATTCCCACATTTACTGTGCTTTCTACAAATTCAATGATATTTGTTACTTGATTGCTTAAAGTTATTAAAACGAGTAAGTTGAAGAACGGAATGTATAATAACAAGAACCTGAATCCGCATATAGCAAAGCGTACGTGTTATCAGGAAGCAAAGATAATTCATGATTTACGGACTCTATGTTGTTTGTGTTTTGTCTTGCAGAGTCCGACTGGGACAGTACCACCTCATCATCAAGACTATTATCGCGCTTCAGTGAACAAAAAATAAATGAAATAAATCGAATATTAACCGTAAATGACACTTGAATGTATAATTACGATCCGGGTCATTATCATTATCATCATCATCATCATCAGCCTATATTTGTCCACTGCTGGACATAGGCCTCTTCCATGGCACGCCACATAACTAGATTCTCTGCTCCCCTTCTCCAACCACTACCAGCAATCTTGCGTATATCGTCGCTTCATCGGGCCCGAGGGCGTCCTACACTACGCTTGACTTGTTTACTATTTAACCGTTGAAAATTTAAAATTTATATTTCATGAATAAACCTGACTCTGAAGCTTTTTCCTTGACTGTATTACTGACTCAGTGTTACTTTGCTGCATAGTCTCGATTTGCTGTGTGACCTCTTCTGTCCTGCGACAATTTACCAGCTCATATAAATGCAAAGCAGTTCGGCAGTTGAGACCCTGAGATCTTTGTTCCGTTAACCAGCGTCGAATACAGGCATGGCAATATAGCTTCGAATAATTAAATAGTATATGTCCACCAGATTCTCCATATAAATGAAGTATCGGAATACCTCTACCAAAGTCTGCAACGGCCGAAATCATAATTCCATATTTAACTCCGGTCAAGTTTAACTCTCAATGTCAGGTTGGCCAAATTGATTTATCTCAACGATCTGATCTTCGCAGTTTCAATTGCCTTTATCTTCCCTCGAAGCCATCCTAAGGGTTTGACAAAACTGGTATGAAGAAAATCACTCTGTTACCATAATTTCAAACAATTTACATGAATTATAAAACGTCCCACTAACCAAATGTCAATAACAGAGGTAACCAGCCACTATGGTATTTGAATATCAAATGAAATCAAAATAAAAACAAAAAAAGGGTTGCCATGTATTAAAGAAATTTACCTTAACATAAATAATTTTTGATTAGTATGATTATTAATTAATATGAATATGAAAATAATCCATATTGATTAATATGGAAAATATAAAATATAGTTTCAAAATAAATTTCATACAATATTTGTCGATGAAAAACAGGAATATAATTAAGGAAAAAGTAAATTAAAATTATTATATTAGGTTATTATCTGTACGTAAAAATACCAGTAAATAGTAAACAAGTCAAGGACGGGACGGTTTCCACTCTAGAATTCGTTTACTCCAGCGGTTGTCGGTTCTGCGGCATATTTGACCAGCCCACTATGTCGTTAACTCTGCTTTTCTGCCGGATCACAACATTTCTGATGCGATCCTTCAGTGAAACGTCGAGCATAGCCCTTTGCATTGCTCGATGAGCGACTTTGATTTTGTGGCCTTTAAGCCAATCTCACCGTAAGTGCTCACGTCTCTTCTTGTATCTTGTATAAAATGACGTTGATGCTTTCAGTCTTTACGGCTCTACAAAGCTTTATCGGAACACCGAACCCGTGGAAATGCTAACTTTCCGCGAGTTGGATTGACCCCATGTCCTGCAGGGTCACGCATAAAGAGATGCGACAGTAGAGGGCTGTCGGCCCGTCTTCGTCGAGGTCCTGTATGCGGACCGAAACCGCGACGGCTTTCAACTGTGTGTATATCAAACGGTAGCTGGAGGCGGTGAGAACAGCCCCGGAACCCGGGTGTATCGATTTTACGCGGTGTTAGTATGTCGCCGTGCTCGAAGGCCAACTCTCCTTACCCTGTTTTGTACATTAATGTGATCCCTACTAGTGTGTGTAGAGTGTACGGACGAGACAACCAGTGGTGAGTCAAGGTAAGCCCACGACTCTGTAAGTTATGACAGGTAGGATGCATTTGTTGAAAACTTTTGTCATCAAACATTGGGGGATGGGTAACGAAACGACCCGACGTAGTTTTCCAAATGCTGCCCAACCCACAGCAGATTATGACTAGTGGGTTTAATCAAGATTCGATCAACTCCAACCCCAACGACTGGTTTATACAGTTAAATCTACGCCCTACCGAATACCTTGACTGACAGTAGTCGAAGCGCAAGACGAGATAGCATAAGAAGGTGGCCTTAGTCGAGAGATCCTCAAGGATGTGACAATCGTCAAGTCTTATTGGTAGGGAGAATGAGCGGGTGATGACACAGGTATGTCATGCAATAAAGATTCTTCCTCGTAAGCGCTGGAAGTTCATAGAGCTGACGTAAATGCGCAGAGTATGTATCGTAGCCAGATGCCAACATATTCCACATCTAATACGGCATCACAAGGATGCAGACCTGGAGGCAGAGACGTATAACTTCTACTGGAATACATAAATGGCATTGCATGTGGTGATAACGCGATTCATGGGATGGGTCGAACAGGATTATGGTAAACAAGCTTCGCTTCTGGGTTTCCCATTGATATAGAGTTTACGGCTTCCACTGCTGTCGGGGATTACTACGTCATTATATACATAACAGGAGAACCATATAGAACTTGCTAATGTCACCACAGGCGGATTTTGCAAAAAAATCCTACCACTTAAAAGTAACTACACAGTTCTAATACTTATAATACACAGTTGCTATTAAAGTAAATAATATTTACTAAGTAGTAGGATTCTTGCGGTGTTCGACTGGGGTGTTAGTACCGCTTGGCGGCAGAATGTCTGACAAATAAGTGCTACTACGTACATAAGTACTACTGTGTTCCGGTTTGAAGGGCAATGATGCCAGCAAAATGACAGGGCAAAGAGATAGACCATATAATATCACTGGGGGATGAGCGCAGCACAGAACAGATAAACATGTAATTAGCATAGCAATCGTCAAGAGCCCCAAGTAGGGCAGCGGATATCTGTACGTCTACAGCTCTTAGAGTCAGGGGGGCCGCTGGTAGCCTAAGATAGCTTGGATGTCAATTTACAGGCTAGTGGTAGCTATTATGGCTATATCTACGGCTTCCTTGCTAGTTAGTTGCACGTTGACAACAATTTTGTCAAAATAGGCTAAAAATAAAAATATAGGCTAAAATTCTAGGTATAAATATCATAATTTGAAGAATTTAATTTTTCTTCTTCAATTTTAAAACAGAGATATTTTTTTCTTTTTTTTTGGCTAGTAGTCATGAGCAGGTTCAACCACTGGTGCCGGCTTATCGTTGGATTTTGGAACATTTTTATTTATTTATTTGATTATTTTCTTATGCTGTAGGCACGTATACTTACAACTACATAAGCAAGAAAACATAACCTTTAACTGTAAAAAGTGATAGAGATGAAAACCTGAAGTCCATGCGAACAGAGTCGTGGACAAGCATTAGTAATGTAACAATGATTGTATATAACTTTAATCGTAACGACAAACAGTCATGTAGTAATTAAAGATGGTTATCGATATATTACAAATTGGATAATTTTGTGAACATTACTAATTTTACTGCTAGTACAAGAGACTTATCAATTGATCACTATAATAAAATCGATTGCCTTAATTAAAATGACACCGATATTGCCTTACATTACTGATGCATGTGATAAAACAAAACGTAGTGTTGGTCAACCATAAATAAACATGTTCAAATGGAGATTTCCGAATTTCAAAGCAATAAAATCGGATAATTTGAAAAAACCAATGTTTGCAGATTTAGTTTTGTAGAATTTTCTTAAAACGGAGTTTCAGAAATTCCTTTTTCCATTAAATTTATCGTTCCATCTTACATTTCAAGGTATAGCGATCATTATAATTTAATAGTTTAATAATTTCAAATATATTATAGACATTATGTCAAAGTTATTATATTTAATCCGTTATCGGCGAGTCTGGAACAATCATATGTAGCTTAGTAATTTACATAAAAAAGATAAAACAGTTTCTAAAGTGATATCAAGTAATCACGTACTCCTTAAATGTTATTGCTTTCTTATTTCAATTCGTTTATAAATCTATTGAATAGCCATCACGGAAAGAAAGACGATCGCCAACATTGTAAATAAGGACTCAAAGAATTCTAACAACTTTAATCTCGAAGCAAATATCAGGTTTTGGATTTCTGAATTTGTACATTTTTTTTCACACACCGTGGTAAAATCAAAATTTTAACCAATGAAAATAATAATAAATGTGGTAATTTAAAGGGAATAACAGAATTTTGTCACAGTTAATGTGAAACTTTTGTTCAATGTTTGCAGTTAGATAATCGGATTTTCTGTAAGCATATAAATATTTTAACAGTAACCTAATGATATTCATTCTAGATCAATCGGATTTTTCTTTAAATGACTCTCATACAAACTGTCATAGATGACTGACATGAAGTAAATGAAATGAAACGATCTTTGCCACATTTATTTTTCTAAAAATTAAATGTGGCAAAGATCTTTTCATTTCATTTATAATACTTAAATTTAATTAAAGAGTAGAAACGATAAGGTTTTTTGTTACGAGAAAAAGTGACGAGACAAGCAAGCTGTGTGCCTGATGGTAAGCGTCACGCCACGTAATAGTATGGTACTACGTAAAACCTGCTTAACCTGTCATATATCTATGCAGTTGAGTGCTTACACTGGCATCATTGCCCTTCGAACCTGAACGCAGTAGTGAATAATTAAACATTATTACTGTCTCTTTACTTTAATCGAACTTTGTTAGAGAGCCCTATCACTAAGGTTTCTTCTCTTCAGCATTTATTGTCGTTATAAGTTCCTCAGAACTCATTTTAGTTCAAGCGACTTTCGCAGCTTTCGAGTTTTACAGATATACTATATACGTACATGACCAAAATAGACACAGTACTCAACACTTAATTATTTCGTCTTGAAGGCTAGTTTGAAAAGTCAGGATAGTAATTAACCTAAATTATATCAGAGATTTTGAAAATTATAAATATATTTATCACTATAATTATGACAACACATTTATACTTAAGACAAATGCTTTTTACGTCGGTAGGAGTAATTTTGACTCAATACAGAGTAGAAAATGATAAGCCGATAATAAAATGCAAAATAAATATGAATGTTGGAAAATAAATTACACATACGTTTAAGGTAATTAGAAGATTACATTTGTTATAAATATCTGTTGTTAGAGGACAACTTACAAACTTTACATTTGACATGTTTTCACAAGAATTTAGAATTGATTTTCATGGTTTTTTAAAAAAAATTTTACGTTATTTATATTATTTTACTTAACACTTTTACTGACGATATTGGAAGATTGCGTAACTGTTGTAGCCCGCAATTTTTTTTATTATTTTCATATTACAAACATGGTAATCATGTTGCCTTCGTTGATAACTTTCAGTCGCCACTTATGGAGATACTTTACAAATATTTTACTAATATGGAGGTACATTAATGTTATTATTCTTACTCATCACGTATTCCCAACACTAGTACACAAAAATATGATCAATATGATATTAGTTTAATTATTCTATGAATGTTTTTAATTCTGATAATGTTATTGAAACTTGGTGCTTACTCGGTGTATAGCCACATAATTTTTATGTTGATTAAATGTAAATGTGAAACTTAGTTAATGCAGTTCATAAATGTGCTAAGGAAGAATAAAACGGTGGTGTACTCAATATGGCTAAAGCGAAAATTTGGAAATGGAGATCAAATAAAGTAGATGTGTTTCCAAAAAGAACGTCTGTCGATTTGTTGGACAATTACCTGGACACACAGATTCAAAGAATATTTTTTCCTCTAAATCTTATTTTCTATCTAACATTTACTCCTAAGTACTCTGTCCGTTATAATTTTATAATTTCAAACACGTTTTATGTAAATTTAACAATAGCATTGTGTGCCATTGGGTTAGTTTTGGCAGCCATTTGGGACTTAGTTTTATACATAGAAATAGAAATCCAATTCCCCACTAATAATGATGTAATGTCATTTTCCGTGTACGTTGTAACTTTAATCTGTGTATTTATTTGTTATTCTGCACTTACCATTAAGCATAGCGAAAAGTACGTCATGCTGATATTAAAGATTCAAAGTATTCAAAAATGTTTTCAAGTTTTTAAATTGAATTTCAGCAAGATCGCTTTTCGCAATTGGATTTTCGTTATTTGCATTGTTTTGATTAACATAATAGTTTATCTTGTAGACTATTCGTTTTATGACAATTTTCTGACTCACTCTTTAGAGATCATATTTTCGATTTCTGCCGATTGTAATTTAATATTTATTGAATTTATAGTCTACTTAATTAATAAAAGTGTCAGTTCATGGATATCCGAATTCAAATTATTTTTTGAGGGTAGGACGACTAGTTCTCATCTAAATAAAATAACAAAGACCTATCAAGACTTATGTGGAATTTTTGATTTCTTTGATACGATATTTGGATTAACAGTAATTTTTTTTATATAAATCAATATAACCAATTACGTAAAGTCTATCTTATTATAACTAATATGCTTTTTTTAATTTTATGTTACAGGTATTTTTATACGTTACCATGACTTTCCTTCAGTCGTTGGTTCTGATCCAATATATGATATTCGTAAGACAATCAAGTGCTTTTTATTCATTAATGGGAATGTTACAAAGATTTTTGATTTCTTATAAAAACTTAAGTTTACGATTTCAGTTTAGATTGGCTCTTCAGTGTAAGGTAAATATTTCGACAGAAATTAATTTACATTTCAGTTGCAATCCCGTACACTTATGAGCTGTGAACTGGTTTATTGTTTTAAAAACATAACTATGTTGGCATTGTTATGTGTGGATTGTGAGACACTCAAATTAAGTTTGAGAAGGGTACAAACGACGTGTATTGTGTTGAAGAATGATATTAATTCTCCAGGTGAATTTTTCAAATTCGAAGTAGCCTTAAAATATGTACTTGACCTTTTATGCTGCTATCTAATAGATTGATATAATAAAAGGTAGTAGTAGAATTCTTTTGCAAAGTCTGTGCACTGCATTATCAGTTATTCAATTGCCAAACAGTAATGCCTATTTGAGTTTCAGTTTGTAGGATAAAGATACCGGTGTAATTACTGAAAATACAGATAAAACATCTTAAATCTCTGGGTGACAAGTAATATAGTAATTGACTCGTCAACGCACCACCGCTCAGAGTGAGAGCCCAACAATAACTGACCGACAATACTATTTTGCAGGGTATTTATTACAATGTGTGCGCTCGAGGCAACAGTAGTGTGAATATGGCAACACTTGTTTTATCTGTATACACTACGAGTATCATAAGAAGACTTGGAGTGAAGTACTTAGTTTTAAAAGTTTCATAGCACAAACAGATAGTTTTGATTTGAATATATATTATAAATTGTGTCGTAGGTAAAACTTAATTACATTCATTCATAATTGTATTAGCCATATTTTGCTATTTTGTGTTTCAGATATAGGGCGCATCGCATGCAAACAAGTCTCGATGAGAAGTAGAGATACGGAACAATTCCAACTAAACGCTTGTGGATTATTTACAGTGGATGCGATGCTGCTACTAAATTTCCTATCAATACTTACTTCCTACACTGTAGTACTTCTTCAGTTCGACTTTCTATAAATAATCATTTTTTAAGAGATCAATTGACGAGAAGGCAAGACATTCGCTTTTGTTGCACAAAGTTGTTCATTGTTACACAAAGAGTACATGGAACTGCGCTGCTTTAATCACTCAAAGATTTTAGATGTTATGCCCCTACGGCTAGTAATTATACTGCTAAGATTAACTTTCAAGTTATAACATAATAACGCTTAGATATTGTCTCTTGGTGGTAGAATATTTGGCCATGCACCACCACAATCGGTCTCCGTAAAAGAGTTCCACTATTTGTTTATTATTGAGCAGTTATATTTTGTAATAGTTGTGTTTTGTCTTTAATGATATATTGTATTATATATTAGAGCCATAACCGAACTTGTAACAATACTTAAGTATGAATTTAAAATGTTTAGCAAGTAAGAACTTTATTTACTAATTAATCATTTTAAAGTTATTTATATTAATTAATATTACATATTAGTCCTTAGATTTTAAATATAGTTAATAACAATATTAAACATATGTACCTTAAACACATCATGAAAGGCTTCAGTAAACTATTTGCTTTTTACATATTATGTATAAGCTATTTGAAATGAAGAAAGGAAAGACGATGAAAATCTTGCATGCAAATGCAATCATGTATAATAAAAGCAATATCAATAACTATGGCTTCTAGCTTCTGAGTTGAATAAAGCTTTGGAATGTAAACTGTTTTGTTTTCTTTAAACATTTTTCAGCTCAGTCCAAGACAAGCCATGTTAGGAATCATGTCACATAATATTTTGTTATTATTACAAAGCCCTGATCTGACTGAAACTTTACACATGACACCATAGCATAAGATCTACCTAAATCCATTAAAATAACGTGAAGAAGAAAATAAACCCGGGGTATTAAATATAATTACGTATTTTATTTTTTTTAGGATATAAATGTATAATACGAGAATAGTATGTCGTGCAATATATTTGCGCTTAATAGTATTTGTATCTGTGGTTGTTATAGTTTTCAAAGTTATTTTATTTTATAATTTTTCCACAATAAAAAGTAGATTTCTATGAACTACTCAAAAATGTACATATTCAAAAAATAATGATAAATAATGACCTGGTGGTCAATTGTGGCGGGAATGAAAATCACCATAACACATTTTCTGATTTATAATAGTAGAAGTTAGACAATTGGAGAATAGGACAAATCATGAATAATCCAAAAAAACATATGAACCAATTAAGTGATTCTTTATTTCAATCTGAACATTTTTAAATTTGCATAGGGATTCGAAAAAAAAAATCAAAACAAAGGCAGACGCCATAGGGTAGTTATTACGTTATACTAAATGATCACTTTCAATTTCACACGATTTACATTACATACAAAAAGCCTATTATTTCTCCCAGAATTAAGGATTTACAAACTATTTTTGTTAGTATCAAAAATTAGGTAATTAATTATTTTTAATGTAACTTAACTAAGTTTTATAAAAAAGAATAGTGGATAGTTTAATATAATACAACTGTTTTTGTTTCAATGATCGTTATGCAAGAACCTCTCTGCAGGTAAAGGCCTTCTCCAAGGTGTGCCAGTCTTCTTTGGATGCTGCTTTTTGTATCCATTTTGGATTCAATGTGTGTTTGATTTCGTCCTCCCATCTCTGTTGTAAGGTTTCCCTTTCTTTCTTTTATCTACTGGCCTCCTCCATATTGTTACGTGCTACGTCTTCCATTTTAAATCAAGTGATCGGGTCAAAGCGTATGTTTCTTTTGTGATGTCTCGTATTTTAATATGTCGTATTTCATGTATTAGTTTTATATTTATGTTAAATTAAACTTCCATGTCTGACAAGCGTAGGTCAGGCATGGTATGAGACAAGAGTTCATTACCTTGCTCTTGAAGTTGATTTGCGTGTTGCTCTTGAATATTTCTTTTATTTCATATTAGCTGTGCCCTGCGTTCGACCCCCTGGTAGTTGCTTGATCTGTCGAGGCTTGTTTATTTGTCAAGGTAAATGTATTTTTCTGTATATTGAAGAGGCTCGTCGTCGATATATCATAGTTTTAGAGATGTTAATTTCTAGGTCAGCTAGCTTGCTAATTTTATTTATTGACTCTACCATGTATTGTAGTTCTTTTCCTTTTTCCTCTGTTATTATCACCAAATCATCGCCGAAACGTAGGTGGCTTAAGTACTTCGTTTCTATTTTATGCCGAAATCTGTCCAGTCAAGCCTGCTTATTATTGACTCGAATGTGGCTATAAATGGTAAAGGTGATAGTGGATCCCTTTGTTTTACACCTCTCATTACGGGAATACAAGAGTCGGTTGTTTCTAGCTTAAGTCTTATTTATGCTGTTTTTATACATGCTTTTGATTACGCTTATATATTTGTTTTCCACATTCTGAGTTGTTAAAGGGTCCCAGATATCGTTGTGTGATAATGAATCGAATGCTTTTTTTATAAGCGATGAATGCCAAGAACAACGGTCTAATTATCTCTTGATATTTCTTGAAAAGAAGCTCGTTTGTGTACTCGGAGGTAGGCTTAATGGTCTAAATTTCCCTATATCATTTGGGGCAGCTTTTTGTATAACAATGATGTTAGATTCGGACCATTGTGTTGTTGTCTCCAGATTAAAGGATGAAATTGAATAGATTTGTAAAAGGTACAGCTAATATTGGAGCAGATTTTTTAAAGTTTCGTTTGCTATGTTGTCTGAGCCCGCGCTTTTGTCTGGTTTCAGTATGTTCAATGTTTCAAAGACATCTTTTCCTTCAATTTGAGAACTAATTAGTTTGTTAGCTTCGCTGGTAGTATCTTTGTTTTCATGGCTGATATCTTTTTGTTATTTTGAGCTGTAGAATTCTTGGTAGAGCTCTATTACTATGCCGATGACGTCGCTGCGGTTGTTTTTGTTAATTTTGATATTTTTTCGATCCATGTTTTGTTTGGTTTCAGCTC
>DWGO01000480.1:0-12126 GCA_018247635.1 Eurytides dolicaon deicoon
GGCGAGCACAGCACAGAACCAAGCACGCTCTGTGTGGTACTGTGTCTTTATGGGCAGGCGTGACGCTTACCATCAGGCACACGACTTGCTCATCTAGTCACTTTGTCTCGTCTAAAAAAGCGCTAAGATCTTAATTCAGAGTTGCAATTTTATAATTCGGGATTGATCACTTACTTTGCTTTAACAAAAATTGAATTTTTAAAGCGCAGGCTTTGGAAGTGATGATCTAAAGTTAGAGCATACTACTAATTACTAAAATTAAAATAATAAGTTGTGGGCCTCCCTGGCACAGTCCATCTGGGATAGTACTACTGCATGGCTAGTTATCCTGCCACCTCTCCTCTGTCCGTAATATAAGAATATCTGTGTTCGAGCGTGAGGGGAAATATTGACAGGTGTAATCATAGAGATCATAAAGAAATAAAATCACACACGTCGATCCACAAATCTCTGGGTGATAAGCGCAGCAAAGAGCCAACCAGTTTTGAAATTCAAATTTTGCTGTGTTGATATGGGCAGGCATGTTGTTTACCAGCAGGCGCACTTTCGCTCATTCCTCATCTAAAACGCGATTTTAAATGATTACACGTCATTACTTTTTTTTACAGTTTTACAGTTTAACTGTAAATGCAGTTGTATAGCAGCACTTGTATGAAACTTACGCATGTACTAGATTATTCACAAATATTGGAATATGTCTTATAAGATCATAATTTACATAAGATAGATTGCTTAAATAAAATATAAGCATATAAGGATCCTGGGTACTTGTTAGTGATGTCTTTACTTTTTTTTATTAGACTCAATACAACTCCCACGATTGTTTTTCGCAAATTGGTATTGGCATAATTATTAGTCGCTTATTGTTCGCACATAAATGTTTCGTTATTTTTTGTGTGCAGCTTTTTTATTCCTAGCAACGTAAATTAGTCGAAAAATAAATATAGACAGTAAACACTCAAACAATTCCATTTTTTTTTATTTTACGTTCTTATTTTCAAATATGACGTTAAAATTAAGTTTTTGAACTTGTCCTCTAGACTTCTAACTACGCCATATATTTATAAAAGTTTGCTTTTTATGTTTGTCCTAAACAATAAAAACAAGTTCATATTGTGTTATGAAGAAGAAAAAAATATTTAGTAACAAAGTGAAATACGGCGTATATATGTTGTCACATTTATTTTGTTTTGAATTTGTTAATGAGGTATATTTTGTAAGTCTTCCAAATTGGTAGGGCTCTTTTGCAGAGGTCGTCTTGGGTAGTACCACTGTATTGCCAGTTATTTAACCGAGAAACAGTAGTGCGTAAGCACTGCTGTATTGCGGCATTACTGGGCATAGATATAGGACGTCTTAAATCTCGAGGTGACGAATGCATCTCAGAGCCAAGTTTTTGTATAGAACTTGTTAAAGGCAGTTATATCGCTTAAAGAAGTACGACTTGCACGTCTTGTCACTTAAAATATTTACATTTCATTACATTCACATTTAAATATTTACTATTACTTGAAATAACAAATATATAGATGTGCTTAAAAACACTATATATTAAGTACGGCTAATAGCGCATACATTGTATCAAGGCAATATATAACTATTCAACATGTTCCACTAGAGTTTAACTTTTAGGTAGATGCAGCTTTAACATAGTTTTCTGAAAGTTAAATTGCCAAGTTATGTTCATGATATAGGGTAATGTGATTATGCTGTAGTCAACAGCTCGATAGCTTTACAGCTTGTACAAGTAAAAACAAAAAAGTTTCATGGCCAAGAATAAGGTTCACCGTAAAATATTTCAAAGCAATGAAACAATAATCGTTTCTTTAAATAATAACAATATAATTAAATGAAAACCTAACATTGCATATGGACATAACACAGAAGATAGACGTTTTAATCATATATATTTTAAATGTACATAGTTCATAGCTTATTTAAACAGTCAGGCGCCTAAATATGAGCTGTACTTCTGCCTTTAACAATATAATTCAACTTAGTACTTCTAAATGCTTAGCTCAGTCGTCAGTCCGGGGTAAAATATGGTAACTTGATTTTATGCTTGTAGTAAAAAAAAATGTGAGTCACGATGTTTAAAGTACCAATACTTAGCTTAATGAAGGATGATCAGAAAATAAAATTGATCTGAAAAAAGGTAGATTGAAGTTTGATTAAAGAAAGTTCCAAATAAAAAAAAAGTAATTGAATATTATACAGTGTTTACGAGTACGTAAAAATCTAGTCGGACCAATAGCTACGAACCCAATCACATCAAATTTCGTCCAATTTATTCTCAATCATATATTCGCATCGTTAACCTTTTAGGTACAGGGTGCATGTTACATTTAACCAATACTTGCACATATTACGACAGAACAAAGCCATTAGTACAAGGAATCGCGATTGAAACGTCTAATGTACCAGAAAATAGAATTTTCCATTGTGTGCTTGCGACAATTCGAAGAGGAAGAAGAAGGATTTGGTGGAATTAATTTAGGACCTATGGTTTTTAAGAAATAAATAGGCATTCATCATTTTCTTTGCAAATTTATAAAGTAATTTTTCATATAAAACATATGTTGCTAGATCTTAGCAAAGGCTATGTTACTGTGATTTTTCTTTATTATGAAATAGGACAAATTAGGCCTTTAAAACTTCATATTTGATGGAAGTATTATTTTGCGTCTTGATATTGTTGGGTGAGATCTGAAATAAAGGGACTACGCTAAAATTACAGATTTTTACTTTCCAAAGTTGACGCACTTTGCCCGTCTCTTCAACTTTATTAATACTAAATATAAAAGTTTACCGTTTACGTTTATATTATTTACGGCACCCAAAAGAAAGTACCAGACACCACTGTAAATGATTTTATTAAATACTTTTAGATTTGAGTCGGGGGGCTTTGACAATCCAAACGAGTATGTATCTTGATACTTTATATGATGTCAGTCCATAATATGTTATGTCATCGCTTTGAGCCTATGCGGCTCTATATTTCTAAAATGGCTTTCCGAACCTTCGGAAATGCTAAGTTTCCACGAGTCGGATAGATCACACGTCTTGCCGGGCACACATAAGTAACAAAAATTTGAGGATTGTCGGCAATGAGTCGTCAGGGTCCGGTATACAGCCACAACTTCGATGGCCGTCGACCGTATTTTGATTATTAGAGTAGTTGGTACCAGTGGGAACCGACTTTTTGCTGATACCGGTTACAGCTAGGATGAACTCATTTTGTGTCAGTTAAACTTTGGTCAGGTGATACGGTAAAGGTATATGCGTACGAAATAATGGGTCATATGCAGGCTTGTGCATTTTAGCATAATCTTCTCCAGTACGTTACCAGATAGCGAGTATAATCCTCACGGCCTGTAATAGTTTGTATAGTTTAATCGATAAAAAATTTGGTACGCTAAAATTAAACCGGAGAAAGTTACGTAATGAGTATTTTTATCTGGCAATAGTCTGGTACAAAAATATATTTTTATCGACATTCTTATAATAATAACATATTTTTCCTTTCTAAAAATTGTCAGGTGTTTTTTATAATGGAAATAGCGTCTTTGAGAGATTTTTCTGGTAGAATGTTTATTTTTAACTTCTTGAAGACTATGTTTCGTTCGTAATTTCACTATATGTATTTTTTTAATAAAAGTGATGCTACGTTATTATCAGCTGCGCGAATTATTAAAAACAATTTGACTACACGTCGTTACCGATTCGTTACTTATATTTATAAGATAGTCTATCTCCATTCTCTGTTATTAATCTATCTATATCGGCCAAACTGTCCTGCAAACCGGAGTTCAGTGTTGGCTCATTACTGCTTGGCGGTGAAATAACAGCAAAATAGTGGAACTAACACAGGTAGACTTTTCATAAGAAAGAAATTGTAAATTGTATTTAAAAATAAAATTTTCCAAGTCAAATGTTTATCTCTTTGCGTGACGAGCGCAGCACAGAGCTAAGCAGATGCTTTGTGGGGTACTGTGTTGTTATAGGCAGGCGTGACGCTTACCATCAAGCGGACGACTTGCTCGTGTCGTCACTTTATCTCTTAATAAAACCCTAGAATTTTTCAAAAATACTTTTTGCTTGAATAATACTTCAGGGTCATTAAATAATATCCAATTGGTCCTACGGCCAAAAACATTTTTTGACGGGTTGATTAACAATTTTGCCGCCACGCCTCGAAGAGTGCGTTTGGGGCATTTCCTGTTGAAATATTGAATGCTTCGCTTAATTTCAGAGTTAAAGGTTATTAGGTCCCGTTTTATGTTTATCAGGATACGTTAATATTATAATATCCATTATATAATAGATACTTTACATGTTACTCATATAATTATATTTAAATGCGTTTTTCCCAAAACTAACTTTTTCTAACTGGGCGGAAGTGCTGCTCTAAAATCCCTCGATGGACCACTCTGAATTTTAGTGTAGCGTTGTAATTATATTATCTATAGAAGTACATAGCCGTTTTTTTTTTAAATGAAATTTTCACGGTGGTAGAGCCACGCAGCACCTCCAGTTGCTGCCGTATTAGGGCTGGCTCGAACCGGGTTAGTACCACGACCTCGCAGAAAATCGGCGTAAAGTGCAAGTATTTATACTTCCGCGTTTCGTCCGGTGAGTGAGGTGGCCGGCCATTGTTAACGTTTAAGGGTATACTATAAATCTCAAACAAGTAATTTGTTAAAATCTTTAATGTCATATTTTATGTAATGAACATATTTATTTATTACATAAAATCCTATTGGATATATACATTTTTTAAAAAACTTTCATAGAATTTCGATCACTAGGCGTGTCGATATTTCTAGTTATTACGTAGACGCTTGCATAACAATTTATTGGAAAAAAAGTCGCCATACTCTCTAAACATAAATTGTTGTTATTTACTTTTTTTTTCTATAGAAGAAACTGTGTCAGTAAATATTTTTAGTAAAAGCAATTTAAGCCAAATTAAACAATCCAAATGGAGTAAGGCCTAAAAGCTTTGTCAGCAAACTTAATTAAAAATTAGTATATTAATTTCGATAAATAAAATATACAAACAGTATCGGTGAACTTCAATTCAGTTCAACATATGTAGTTCTGGGTGTAGATTGCTTTTATGAAACGTACACAAAGGCGAGAGAACATTACTAACGGTTAAAAACCAACAACTATAGAATCTCAGAGGTGTACTCTATTTATAAATGTGAAATAATTTTACAGCGGCAGAAGCGTTTGTTTGAGCGGGTATTGCTTTTAGCGAAATTGGATTGTGTGACGACCATTTGTGGATGCATGCAAAATGCGCCTTTTGATCAAATCGCACTAGTGTTGAGTGCAATATAAATATGAAAGCCACCCTCGCTTGGAAAGTGGCTTGAAAGGTGAATCGCTGAAGTTTATTATTTGTTTCAATAGAAAAGTAAAATCTTTAAATACATAAGTTAAAGTACAATGAATAATTTTTAATTATTTGAAAATTTTTCTTGACGAGATTAAGTGACGAGACCAGCAAATCGCGCTCCTGATGGTAAACTTCACGCCAGCCCATAACAACACAGTACCATACAGAGCGTGCTTGGCTCTGTGCTGCGCTCGTCACTCAGAGTGGTCTATTTCTTTGCCTGGTAGTTACGCTGGCATCATGGCCCTTAAAACCGGAACACAGTAGTGCCTACACACTGCTGCTTGGTGGCAGAATAGTGGACAATGCAGTAGTACAGCCCCAGGCGGACACAGTAAGAGTCCTACTACTTATAGCTTCCTCTTATAGAGTCTTATATATCTCAAAATTAACTGCTAATATGATACTACCAAATGCTCGCCTTTGCTATCGTTTAGCATATATAACTAAATAAAATCTTGGATTGAGGTTCTACATATTCCACAGTAATAATAAGCACTATACTTTATTTTTCAATATTAAAATCGCTTATGTTATTCTTACGTTCGTATTAAATATACCCCACGGATCATCATCACTTATATTAAAAAATCTAAGACTTTTAATTAGTTGTTGCTCCTTTTAAAAAGAAAACTAGCGAATCGGTTTGATTTTGAAACAGTTATAGTCTGTGAGACAGAGAGTAACTTGTACAACTTTTTGCTATAATTTTTTTTCGAAAATGTGAAATTAGAATCTCCCGATATCCAAAACCACGAGAACCACAGACAAAGGTAATTAATGTTATATAAATCCGTTTGTCACCAAAAACACAAACAATCGAAATATATTTACGCAATAATATTATTCATACTTTCTTCAATTATGCTGTTAATTACATTTTACTTAACATTCACTTGTATAGTACGTGTAATTTTAGTTACTTAGGGGCATGCTGGAAGAAATTTCATTTTGAAATAAGTGCCTCTTGTTTATATCATTTGTTTTTTTTTTTTCATATGTTTGTGTGTGCATAAATAAATAAATAAAATAAAAATGCCTACATTCTAAACCTCTCCGCTGAAAATGCTCCTTCTTTGAGAAGGTTCATTTATTAGATTAATACGTGAGCGAAAACAGGATGGTGAATAAAAATTTACTAGACAATCTTCCTGCAGCTTATCCACACAAAACTAATTTCGAAGAAATATTAAAGGCGAAATCCACAAGCTGACGTTTTCATCCATCACCAAATCTTCCCTTAGCTTTGTTCCGTTAAAGTTTTCAGATTCATCTTCGTCGCGGTACAGTTGGCAACAACACCGGATAGACATGCTAATTGCCTTATTCTCGACGGGCCATCTACAAATAGACGCATAAAATAGGTGCATTCAAAAATAAATTAGTGAAATAAAGAAATCATTGTATTAAAAAGAAGGAATGATTTTATTCCTGAGGTTGCTTTTTATTTACTCATTGATACCATTGTTTGTAAATTATTTATTTGTAAAGAGAATACTAAGATCTAAAGTTCCTAAGGACATTATACGATGACAGTCGATCAATGAAAATGTAACATAGCCTTTTGCAAAGTAAAACTAAAGAACATTCTTTTGCAGAGCTCGCCTGGGTCTGCTAGTCATTCTATCGCGAAGCAGTAGTGTGTAAGCACCACTGTGTTCCGGTTTGAAGGGCAATGAAACCAGCGTAACTACAGCCCAAAGAGATGGACCATATTATATCTCTGGGTGACGAGCGCAGCACAGAGCCAAGCACGTTTTATGTGGTACTATGTTTTATTGGGCAGGCGTGACGCTTACCATCAGACACACGATTTGCTCTTGTCGTCCCTTCATCTGAAAATAAAAAAGAATAGAAAATTTGTAATCCTTTTTCAGGCAATGAAATCAGAAACGGGATAGCAAAAAAGGTATTCCATCCCAAGCACCTGATCCAGCCATTGGGCGAGCTTATACATTTTATTATTAATTTTCATTAATGCGTGCCGTTCCAAAACGAAACACACAACATTTGACGTATAGGAAAGAACCCTAAAAATTGTCACATTTCTCTCGTATACTTTTCAATTTTACCAACTGAATCGTATTATAAAGTGATACTTGCAACATTCGTATTTTTCTATCCAAGCGAAACGTCTCCTTGTTTTGTTGGTACGATTATTGTAACGAGATAAAACAACGCGAGCACAGTATTGTTCCCGGTGGTTCCACGACAGCGTAATAACAAGCTCTGAGATATTCCGTAGAGCCACTACGAAATCCGCACGAAACAGCAAACTATCCAATTCCGCTGCACCGAAAGTATGTAATGGAATAACCGGAATATTCTATAAAGATACAATGTTCCGGTTATTAATATCCGGCTCAGCAATCTGAGATCGAATTAGGGCGAAGCGGAAACCCGTCAACATATGTATGTACATAAATATGAATGCGAAATAACGTTACATTGAAATGATTTGCGTGTATCCGCCTTCAGCAAGATTGAATTATTGTTCCTTACAAATTTATACTGCGATTGATCGACAACATTTTTTTTTACGAGATAAAGTAACGAGACGAGCAAGTCATGCGCCTGATGGTAAGCGTCACGCCTGCCCATAACAATATTCTACCACACGGAGTTTGCTTGGCTTTATGCTGCGCTCGACACCCAGAGATACTAGATGATCTATCTCTTTACCCTATAATTTCACTGGCATCATTGCCCTTCAAACCGGAACACAGTAGTGTTGACATATTACTGCTCGGTGGCAGAATATATTATATGTACTATGATATGCTTGTGTTACGAATTATGCGTTGTAAACCTTGAAGAAGAGATTTCCTCATAATTGACAAGTTAATAAAATTATTCACTGTGAAAGTCAAAATGTTTTTTTTTTTCAAAATTGGATTGGTTTACAATCTCTTTTTGAAGTCAACATAAATAATATTTACCATCTGTTCGGAAAAAAATGCCTCAGTCCTGAGAAAAACAGGCGAAAGAAACTCAGCGGGACTTTTAACTCTTTTTTCTTTCTTTTTTAAATAAAAATGGTGTTTACAATTTATAATTTGAATCTTGAAATAGCCTGGAGGCGATCACATCATTCCCAAGGTGTGTTATCTTCATTGAAATCATTCATTGTATAATAAATAGCCTTTAGCACACAAACGTCCTTTTACAATTTTTTTTTTCAATTTAGCCCCATTGTATTTCAATCCTATTGTAAAAACGTATACATTTCTCATAAAAAGAAAAACAAACTTATTTTTGTTTCTACTATTAATTGCACGTCACGCACTTCCTGGAAAAATCATTAATATTTTTGTGGACGTGCATAACATATTCATACATATATCGAGAAGCGATAGTCGAATAGCGAAGTCAATATGTTACTAGTCTTAAATTAATTTCTTAATGATACTCTTGCACTAAGCTTATAGATAGCACGAATAGCTCTCTTCAGCAGTACGAAAATCGTATTTATGGCTGGTGCATTGCCCCATTGTAGTATGCCACAAGACATAACACTATGGAAATAGCTAAAATCAACTGTGCGAGCCGTTTCCACGTCTGAGATTGGACTATTATCTATATATTCTAAATAAAAACATGTCATTTTTATGTTGGGAACTATTTAATGTATTCGTGGCTCGTGCTACGTGGTAGGACTCATTGACGGAAACTCGGAAGACCATTGCCAGTTTTTCTACACCCTCTCTCTCTCTAGCTATAAATATAAAATTTTTAGAGCTAATTGTGCTTTTCAGTGATAGAACCCTTGTAGAAATCGACTGGGGCAATGCCACTGCATTGCCAAATATTCTGCCGGCAAGAAGTAGTGTGTAAGCACTACTGTATTCCGGTTTGTAGGGCAATAGTGACAGCGTAGTTATAGGAAGAAGATAGACCATCTTATATCTCTGGGCGTCAAGCGCAGCACTGAGCTAAGCATGCTCCGTGTGGTGCTGTTGTTATAGACAGGCACGTCGTTACCATCAGGCGCGCACGACTTACTTGTCTCGTCACTTTATCTCGTAAAAAAAATAGTTTTTAATTTAATTATAAAGGTTGATGAAGCTGTGCCTTTCTTCTTGACTGTTTAAATTCTAAGTTAATAGTACAATTTGATAAAGTAAATTATTTACATTTTTGGCATTATTAATTATTACCATTATAATGCATTAAAATATAAATAATAGTTTATTTAAATCGATTCTTATTCGTTAATTCGGAAGTCATCAGTTTATTAATGGCCAAGATTTTAACGAAAAAAAATTCAATCGATTACATAATTTTTATTAATGTCCCTATCATATATCGGCTGACATATAACGTTGAATTTAAATTTTTCTTCAATCAAAGAATCGTTAAGTTGATTAAATGTTAGACCACATTCAATATACAATATAAATTATTAATGTACCTATAACCCAACGTATGATGAGTTGTTCCAAATGAAAATATAATAAAAATATAACACAATGTTATAAAACTCAAATGAATTCCACGAAAAGTTTCTCGCTGTTACATTTGTATTCGCACTCCTATTATTCACCTGTCGATGGAAATATTTTGTTTCGAAATAAACTCTATTTGCTTTCAAAACTCATTTAGAATTATTTATAAATATCGAACGACACATAAATTACATTTTGTTTGTTTGACTAGATATTTAAAAAAGGGGAAATTTGTTTTTTGGAGAGTTCATTTATTACGAATAACATTAATATTTCAGATTGAGTGGATTCGAGGGGTGATTTATTTGAACATGACAATTTTTCTTTCGATTATGACTTTACGTGTGATTCATTAATTTCTGTCATTTCAGTTGCTACAGAAAGCAAGTATTGTTTCACTAATAGGCATTTTAGACTATTGATTGCTTGTAGTTGTAATGCAGCATTTATTTATTTATTTTTTACCATATATAGTGACAACACAAGCAACTCATGTACCCGATGTTTTGCATCACGCCTTCCCATAACAACATCACACAGAACGGGCTTGGCTCTGCACCTAGATATATAAGATAATCTATTTCTTTGCCCAGTAATTACGCTGAAATCATTACTCTTCATAACTGACCATAGTAGCGCTTATACAATAGTGCTTGGCAACAGAATAACTAGCATTGCAGTGGTACCACCCCAGCTGTGGGCATCCCAAGTCCTTATCCTTTATACGTTATCAACACGGCACTTTGAATAAATGATTACGAATGATAATGATGGTTAGTTACTATGCCAGAACAACCTAAGACTGCGGACCAAGTTTGCTATATTGTTTATTTTATTCCTTGAAATTCTGTTTCTTTTGCAAATTCGCATTATATATTTCATACAGTTATAATCAAATATTTAAAAGCCACTAATACAAATACGATAAGCTGTTGATGATTCAAATTCTTTTCGACAAACACAAGGTTGAAATAAAGACACACATGAGTGGCTTAGCGAGAGACTCTATAAAAAACTTGTAAAATTCGCTCTGTTGAGAGTCACGCGCATGTTTTATCAATGTACCACAACTTACTTCACGTTCATACATATTTCATCAACGGTTATAAGCTGTTGAGGAAATCACCACCGCCAGAAATACCATTCTAGATATTTAATTCTAATTTGACTAAGTTGTACCGGTTTAGACGGTCCTTTTAATCACTGTATCTCAATGGGGGTCATGAAATTATGCGCACTTTTCAGACGCAAAATTCAATGGAATTTTTCGATGACATAAAGCTAAACTAAAATGCGATAAAATCTTATTTTAAGGATTTTAATATTATAACGAGATTTTATTTTTTATTTTTATACAAATGACAAAAAAGACGTCAACCGTTACCATCGTAATTGATTGCCACAGAAAAGAGATGTTAAAGTAGGTTGTTAACATTTACAAGGTCAGTTTTGTCTACCTTACCCACTGGTTAGACTTAATATTAAGACCGAACTTTTATAAGGACGCACTTCTTCCACAGTCCAACTGTTTTGAGGGGGCCCATATCGCTGTGCTATCTTTCTTTTTGTCGTTCTTTAGTTCGTTGTTATCATCGGCGCTAAATCAATTGCATTTATTAATACTAGATGATTATTGACTACTTTTTCTAATTTTCAGTTGTTATAATATTGTTTGATTTTTTTTAAGTTGTTTATAAGTTAAAATAACATTTAGAAAAGATCGGACGTCTTTAAACTAAAGTGGTAGTAATATGACATAGTATGTTAAGTTAATTATGTATTTTTTAAGAATTATTATTGGTTGTCTTGTCCAATAATCAGTCGCTGTTGTTGAACCAATAGTTAACCGTGAAACTTCACTAGCCGTCACTGTTTTTGTCCTTATTTCAACTGGCGGCTTAGGTTCCGTTCGAAAAGTTAAATTCATTAGGGAATTCATAAATATGTATGTGGCGTGCTTCCTTAATATTTTGACCCGGCTCGTGTTTAATTTAAATTATAATTCACCTCTATAAAGCTGACGTTTTATTAGCGTTTTTTAATAAGGAACTGGCCGAATACGCTTGCATGTACAATATAACTTACGTAAATAAGTTACCTTTATTATAGCCTTCTGGAACAACATTTCTAAGTACGTGTTTCCTTCAATTTTTTTTTAATAGAACTAAAACGAACCTTATTTTTCAAAGGTTAAGGTAGCTAGCAATTTATTTCAACACAAAGAATGACCGTCGAGAGCGGGCTTGCGTGTCAAAACGTTCCACGCTAATAGTTGGC
>DWGO01000481.1:0-12117 GCA_018247635.1 Eurytides dolicaon deicoon
AGCGCAACACAGAGCCAAACACGCTCTGTGTGGTGCTGTGTTGTTATGGGCAGGCGTGACGCTTACCATCAGGCGTATCCAGGTGTATCCACCACCGCATTTTCTTTACCACTAACTTATGGAATCGGATGTCACCAACGGTATTTCCAGATTTTAATGGCCAGCAACACATTTCCAAGTCCCTTGATGTCTATGATCGGTAGTGATCACTTACCAATAACCGCCTTCGATCGTTTGCTTTCGACATAAAAAAGTTAGTAATAATAAAATCATACAGAATAAGTTAATTTACGTTTTATGTGTTTTTATGTTATGGGAGGATCTTCAAGTTGGTAGTGGTAACTACCAGATAATATATTATGTAATGTATGTATATGATTGGTATTGTGCTTATTAGCTACCACCTAAATAATAATGGACTATTTCTAAACAATATTTTAATGACAATACAAAATAAAGTTTAGAAAAACCTTATTTTAATAATATCCTCAAAAAGTACATTGCAATAAAAACTTAGCCTACCTTAAAAACCGTACCAATCGAAAAGGATGAAAAATCATTTTCCTGTTTATAAAGCTCGGGTAAATAGAATCTATGACTTAAAAATGACTCATTGAACTCGCGTCAAAGTGACATTGAAAGTTAAAGTCATCTAGTTATTAATCTGTAACCAATGGTATGATAAATCGATTTTTAAGACTTATAAACGAATAATTGTATAACGCTAACAAGATTAATCGTAGCCAACGATTAAGATGCTATTAAGTAATTTATATTTACAATTTTTATTAATTAATTAGGGCCCTGTCTAACATTCGCTCCAATTTATTATGATTAGATGTTTAAAATTTGAAATTTTCAACAACAACGTCGTATTATATCAAGAGAAAAAGAGAAACAGGATGTCTGTTTCGCTTTTTAACCTACCCTTAAAAGAGGGAAGTTTATAAATAAGTCATAATTTTCCGTATCTATGTTACGTGGTATGTTCATCAATTGTCAATCGATTTGAGTGACTCTTCTCGTATTAGTTCCATAGAATTTTTTGTGTGACTGGTCCTCAAAGTTCAAATATATGTTATGGAAATCGTTAAAATGAATTAGGATACATATGTATCCTGCAAGGTATTTTTTCTTAACTTAATCATGAAACCCTCAATTAAGAAAAATCTATAACAGACAGAGCTGAGATTCCAATTTTCGCAAAACTACTTAAATGAAAATAGAAATATTTAACAAAAAAGAACAGGTAAGTATACAAGCGACGCATGGTACAAAAGAAATTGTAAGAATACAAAACAATTTAACCTTGTATTATTATAAAAAACTACGCATATTGCCAGTTACTTCTAATAAAATGATCTTTTTTTATGGGGTAGGAGGCAAATGAGCAAGCAATTCGCCTAGTGGTAATTGATCCCTGCCGCCCATGGACATTCTCAGCGTCAAGGGTCTTGCAAATGCGTTGCCGGCCTTAAAGGTGGGAGTAGGCTCTCTTCTTGAAGGTCACTAAGTCGTTTCGAGAAATGCATGCATTTCAGCAGTCGAGGTTGCTAAGCCATGAGAGCAAACTACTGCGTAGGTCATATTATAGAGCGCAAATGTATACGTAAACATATGTAGATGCTTACTTTGTTTTAAGTGGAACGTTGTTTGTGCCTTTACCCTACACTATTCTGTAAAGCTTCATAGGGACACCAAACCCGTGAAAATACTACGATTTTTTTTTGGTGATAGGAGGCAAACAAGCAGGCGATTCACCTGATGGTAAGCGAGTACCGCCGCCCATGGACATTTACAACGTCAAGGGATTAGCAAATGCGTTGCTGGCCTTTGAGGTAAGAATAGGCTCTCTTCTTGAAAGATTACTAAGTTTCCTCAAGTTGGATAGGGCCTATACTTACAGGGTCACAAATGAATACATGAATTAATTGATAAAATTATGGGGATTCCCGGCTAAGGGATAGCCCTACAATCCCCATAATTTCTCGATAAGGGATAGTCGACAGCCATCGTCGATAGCTACGACTGCATACAACTTTTGACGAGACGAGCAACTTGTGCGTCCGATAGTAACAAACACGCCTGCCCGCAACACAGGACCACAAAGAATCTACTTGGTCCTGTGCTGCACTCGTTTCCCAATTTGTGGCATTTCCCGCTGGCACCAAGAAGGCCGGGCTAGATTAGAAGGCACTAACAGGTAGCAGCCCAGACTAGAGTAGATGAAAGAGTTGGCCGCTGTAAGGATCTGCATTGAGTTACCTTTGACTTCGATGATATGCGGCTTGTCACCGGGCGCGTGTGTAGTGGACATAAGGGTGAGAGCGGACACATGGCTGACGGAGCGCACCGTTGCCACGCACTGCCACGGAGCGCCGAACAATCCGCACACCGCGTTAACCATGGACATTATCACAATGTCCATGTGGAAACCGCTACCTTTTTTCAGGCGACGCTCCGGTTTGTCGATGATCAACCTGATTGGGATTGTGTCAATGTTATTCTAGTCTATCGAGTAGGGACTAAAAACAATCCTTTAAATCAACATTTAAAGTCATTTCGCATTAACGCATTCGCAGTATACTTTCGCAAGTAATTCGCTTGAATTGATTCGCTTTTATGTTATTGTCATCGCCACTTAATTTAAATTACTATACAAATTAACAAAAGTAATCATGAGCACTCAATGATAATACATTTGTTTTTTAAAAAACAGGAGAAGTGATTTTGTATTTCTAAAAGCGTTTAAAAATTGTCGTGAAATTTCTAATCCCTCTCCTGTCTTTAAGAGAGACACTTTAATATAAAAGCTTACTCAGCGATATGGGTCTCCATGAAGACTATGATATAGACCATGAGGGCAGGCAAGGCCATGGCGAACGCCGCCCAAACGGGGATCGTTTCCATGCCTGGGTTCATGGCTACGAGCCAAGAGCGCTGCGCGGTCGGGCTGAGTCCATCTGGCACTTGTAACTTTTCGGTCCACACCGGTACCAGAACCGACACGCCGACCATCAGAACTATAGCAATGGGCACACCAAAATCTCCCAATGCTCGACGAGCCTGCAGAGAAAATGAAAATATTATCACTCTCTAAAAAGTTTATTTCGTTTCAAAATTATTCTATATTCTCGAAGACTATTTCGTTTTGAAAGTTAATGTTAGTCCGCTTTACGAAATAATTTTTGCCAGTGTTTGCTATTATCTATATGACTGTATGATTTATAATTAGTTTGAGCAGAATTGCGGTAACTCTACTGAGACTTTCTACTGAAACGCGATAGAACGTCTAGATGTCGAAATTCGACCGAAGGAGGTTTGTTTTAACTCAAATAAAATTAAATTCAAAAAATTATTTATTTAACAATGATGGTAAGACGTAAACAATGAATATTTCCTTTAATCCAATTTAAAGTATTTATAAACAAATGTAATATGAACATATTATTTATTAGCTCTTCTCTTTAATATACGCTGTGGCAAATTTCAACTTCCGTGCGCACTGTAGGCTGTAAAGTTTTTTTCTTTATGCATTTTTATATAGAAGATAATAGCAACTACTTATGGCATAAATTAAATATTCTTTTATTATATGTTATATTGACTAAGTTAAAAACTACTTACACTGCGCCCTAGGAACTTCCCGTTGCGAAATATGCGGAGGTAGTAGGCTATGATGAAGGTTGCGAGGGTTAGCATGGTGCAGAACAACGCAGTGTTTGGCTGCGGTGGCGTAACCACGCGGGCTGGGCGCGGAGCCAACGTCGGGCCGGTCTGGTTGCCTGAGAAATTCGTATCATCACGAGATGTCGCTGCGCTCTATGATAATCTCAATGCAAAGGATTGTTTGATTTTCCCCCTTAATTCTAAGTCCATCGAACAATCATCATCAGTCGCAGTAAAGCACTCTACACAGTATAAGAACTAATAAAAACATATATAGCCTTAGTTATAGCTATCGTTTTATGTGGTAATCAAACCACATAGTTTAGAAAATTGATGTCAAACAGTTAATAGATATGAAATGTAAATATACACATCGCAGGCAGTGCTCAACATAACTTTAAATTAAATTTGTCCTGTATTTCTAGGATCGCAAACAGTATCTTTTTAACTATCATAAATGAGTACAAACTATAAGGATCGAGTAACAAACCTGTCAGGGTGTCATTAAGAAGCAGTGGTGCTTCGGTTACGTTGGCCAAGGATGGGTGTTGGCAGTAGTCATATCCAAGTGGATGCGCGCGGTACAGAGCGATGAGGTTCATGACGGGCTCCGAGATGAAGATCAGTGAAATAAGGAAAGCGAATATGTCTTCTGTAAACCTGTATAAAAAATATAAGACAGTGAGAAAAAAGCAGCAGAATTTTCAGAATTTAAGTCATAGGAACCGAGTCCGTAAAGATTTATAATTTTGATATTATAACTTCATATCCAATAATTTGCTTGTTTTTCAATATATCATTAACTCTACAGTTTATATAAATATTATTATAATAATATGAAACTATATTTTTATTCAATTTAGAAATTTTTAACAGAGTTCAGCTTTAAAATGATTTCTTCCATTTACACGAATACCTTGACATTATAACAAAACAATTAACGGATTTTATCACGTTTTATTTTAAATTTAAACTCCCGATGTTTCAAACTCTTCATAGCATGGTCACATCACGGACTGAGGGTGTTGGATATCCCACTTTCAATGTTAATTTTTGGGCTATAGGGATTTTGATAATTATTTATTTTTGGTCCAATCTAATGGTATAATGGTAGTTTATGAAGTGATGGTATACTACAGAGTCCGCTGATCTGTGTCTTTCATTTTGTTAATTATAGTATTTCAAGCAGATGATTAAACCTAACCTTTTAAATTTAAATTAAAAAGCGATAAAACCCCTAAATAGCTTCATTCTACCTAAAAAAAAGTTGATTTTGTTTTGATGGAGATTAATTGATCTCCTTCAAGGGTGCAAAGAAGTCAAGTGCGCAAACTTGACTGACTAATGAAGTTGTCGTGAATCTAAATGAATATAAATGAATATGATTTACCTTGTAATCTTCTTAACGGCGACGCTGCCCTCGACAGAAGCGACGCAGAGCGCAATTACGATCATCCAGATGCCGCAATACATTCGCGCCGACAAGAAGTCGAACCCATAAGATCGACAGAAGCTTGCTAGCGACTCGTCCAGCAAAAGCAATGGACCAGTTGTGCCGGTTATCATCATAGGTTGGCCGGCAAGCAAAGCGAACACAACACCGCCAACGCACGTGAATACCTGTGTAACATCGTTTTAAACTAACATATAAGAAAGTCGTGTAAAAGCCTGGCTCTTGCCTTGCTACGTCAGCTACAATCAGTGCCGCCAACTTATTGCAAATAATTTAAAAGTTTTATAAAAAAAAATACAAATCGATTTAAAATTATAATATTGTTGTTGGGTATGTATTTACATACCCAATACATACAACTCCTATTTACGGAGTACTTTGATATTTTTTTCGATGCTCAAATTCCAATATTAATAATATTCGAATACCAAGTGATAGGACTTTGGCAGAATCCGACTGAGGTGATACCACTCAAGCACTAATGTGTTCCGGTTTGAAGGGCAATGATGCCAGCGTAATTACTGGGTAAAAAGATAGAACATCTTAAATCTCTGGCTGACGAGTGCAGTGCAGGGCCCAGCAGGTTCTGTGTGACACTATGTTATAATAGGCAGGCGTGTCACTTACCATTAGGAGCACGACTTGCTTATCTCGTTGCCTTATTTAATAAAAAAATGGGACTGACCTTTGGATAAAAAAGGTATTGTCAAAAACGGTTGATGATTCTTTTGGTTTTTTTTAATGTGTACCAAAATTCACGAATTAAAAATATCACACTTTTTGAAATCAGTTAAAATTAATCTTATGTTGATCGTTAGTGAACGGCAAGAGAGTGTTATATGTAAAGTGATTTTGGACATAAATACACTCATCATCGTCATAACGGGGTCAGGGCTTATGTGATTATTGTATACTGAGTTTTAAGGGTCAAAGTGACAGCAAAGTTCCGTTGAGCAAAAAAAATTATAAGCGCCTCATATTGTGCGGTGTTGCTTGAACGCGAAAGATATTGTGTTAGTTTAAGAAAATAGTCTATGTAAAATATGAGCGAAAAATCGATTAAATATGAATAATAAGTTTTTGATTGGAATGTGCGCGTACATTTTTCAGAGAAAAGATGACGTGACGAACAAGGTACGCCGAATAAGCGATACTATCAGGCGCCAGGTCGATAATAACACAGGCTTGTTTGAATGTGCTTAACACTGCTCATCGCCCCATAATTAAAGATGTTAAGTTATGCACTTCAAACACACAAACACACAGTAATGCGTACACATAAGTGCTTGGTAATTGAAAACTGGCAAGGCACTGGCATCTAAGTTCTATAAAATAAAAAAAATATAAAACGTCTTACTATTGTATAGTTATTTGAGCTCAGTTTTTAGAGTAAGAATTACTCATTCGGAGTACGTAACTACTTTAGACGTTAGACTTTAAATCGAGAGATTGTCATTCCAGTTTAATATTATTGACCCTACCTTGTAAGGCTTAAGATGGAGCTTTGCAGTAGTAATTGTTAACAAATGCGTGTCACGGTCATATGTGAAATAAAGGGGCGAACCCTGAACATTCACAAGTTTTAAATGAGTCAGACGGACTTGCGTATACATGTCCACTGTACGAGCCGATTAAATTGTTAATATCAAATATTAAACCCCGGTATAATACCGCTTCTCTGCGCAGTGACCATTTAATTATTACTATGTTGTGACGCCGTTCTATCGTTTCTATAGTACGTACTATGCAAGGAGCTATTTTAGAAATTGAAGTTATTATAGAACGCCACGTTAGGTTATGTTTATCATATCACTAAAGTACGGATGCAGAGCAATTTGTAACAACAACAAATAACGTTTAGCTAAGAAGTTCCATTATTTTGTTAGAATATGAAATATAAACGTTCGTCTGAACTTACTCGTAAAACATGCCAACAAAAGTTTAAAAGTATTATTTAGCATTTGTTTGAATTTGTATAGATTTACATGAAATAAACCATTTTTATTGTTAACTAAATCTGACGGCCCTGCTGTTTCACCCGCGCAGACTTTAGTTCCTTGGGAAATGCACACTTCATTGGGATAAAAAGCAGCCATTATATAATAGCCTAAGTTACTGCTTATACCATCTATCATATATCTGCCAGTGAAAGTCCAATCAAACTCGGTTCAGCCGTTTTGAGAGACAGACAGAAAAAAATGACTTTTTTATGTAAGTACCGTATATACTTCTATATAAATTTAGTGAAATGCTGTTCATTTGGAATTTCAATTTTATTTATAAGTATAGATGTCAAACGCATAAAAGTATCATAATTGTTATATACACTTTTTGACAAAGAAGCATCAATGACGATTAAGCTAAAAATTTTGTTCGCTAGGCGACTACTAGTACGAATACTACTTACTGTCTTTAAACGTGGCAAGAGTCAGAGTGACATAACAAAAAGTTTGCCAAACACTTGCCAAATTTGATCACTAATTATCCTTAATCATCACTAATTACTATAATAAATCTAAGCGCTAGTGGATATTTTCCTTTATAAAATACTATATAATATTTTATTGATATGTAACTCTATACTCACAAGTGTTTCCGAGATGCCAATATTTCCGTAGGTTTTGTCAGCGAGCAATCCACCAAAAGTAATAGCAGACGAGAGGGCGGCAAAATACATAAATATCGTAGCGGACAGACATTGTACGTTTAAAGCATCCCGGAAGTCGGACAAGTAGTGTGGGTAGCGTCTTTTGATGTCCCGGATAACACCTGCGTATAAAACCATAAAAGGTAAAGTACCTGATTAGGCAGGAATGTGGTAATACAAGTTGAGTAATACGCACCACCGAAGAGGCGTCCCGTTTTGGAGAGGGGGTCCTCTGGTTCTCTTTCAGGGGGACCCCCAGTTTCGACCGCTAGCAGCGCCTTTTTCTCATCGACGGGTGGAACGGTCGCATTGGCCGCTGCGCGCTTTCTCTCCAGCGCGTCACGCTTGCGGCGTCTGATCATTTCACTCTTGGCGCGGAGTTCTTCGAACGGAAGCAACGCCTGCCGCTCCCAATCGCCTGGCGGCAGCACGATGGAGTCGTCCAAGAATTCGTTAATTGCCGACAACAGCTCACGACGGTCGTCAGCCTTGTAGGCGATGGAGTGGAACGACGGATTTGTCATCAAAGTCGAAATGGAACGACCGACTTCATGGTAATCTAATTCTGCGGTTGTAGGACCAAGCAGGATGAACATGAAGCGGACCGGAATCGGGACCTCAGTGATGGAAGGCATGAGAATTCCTTGGGCCAAACGAACGAATGCGATGGTGGGTTGTTGCAGGAAACCGACGGCACCGACAAGCACGGTAGTGGCTTCGGCATCGTCGGGGATACGTTTCATGATGGAGTCATTATGCCCGCGTCGCAGGTCATCTGGAGAACCGACTGCCGCATCAGATACGTACTCCACTTCACGCAGCTCAAGGCCTGGCGCAGAGTTTTTCTTGCGCGTCTCCACTCGGTCGTGCGGGAGTGCATAGGAACTTCGGCGACGCTTCGGATCTGACAGGCTCTATACCCAAAATAAATTCCATTAAAACCAATTCATTATGATTTATTTTTCGCTTTATAACAAACAATAAAACTGTTAAGAAGATGGAGTTTATTATAAATAACAATTTTATTCGTTGTTTAATTGTGGTGGTCAGAATACACATTTCTGTACATTTTGGTTATATATATTTTAAGAGATTTCAATGATCTTAATTTCCCCTTCAACAATAATTTAAAAGCTAACTCTGGTAAATGAGTTTAAACATACTCATGAATTTAAAGAATAAACGCCTAAACAGCAACTAATTGATACTTCGACGATAACAAAGGAAATAAATAATAAAGTGAATATAATGGAAGAAGTATGCGTAGAAAATTGTAAATTATTACTACAAAAACCTACAATGGAATGGTATATTACAACAATCAGTTACTGAACTCTACGGCGACATAGACATTTAAATTTAAACTAAATCGTTAAATACACAATAAGCAAAGGAGGAAGAGGGAATCCATGAGGCGAATCTCTTGGACAGAGTTTAAACTTTTTCGAACCAACGGAAAGTACTGTGATCATGGGGGCTCTAAGGTGATCACCAACATGTGAAGACTTCTAACTGATGGGGCACGCAAGTGCAATATCTAGTGCGTGCTAGGGTGGGATGGATGACAGGCAAGGGGCACACGCGCACTGTAGTGTTCCATACGAGAAGGTGGGCGCTGTGCCGCCGGCAGGCACCTGCCGCTGAGCACAGAGAGCACCGCTTACGCGCTGCATTCCCACCACTAGGGCTCGACTCCTCCATCCACAGGGACTGTACAACATTGCATCTTTACCTGGCCGTCACATGTATTCGATAGCTACCGTTTTCTTCCTTTTACATTTTTTTTACCAATTTTACGCTAGCACTGGAATTTTAAACATAAAATGTGAACGTGATTTTCAATACTTCGCGAACAGGTTGTGTCATAATATTAAGTAAACAACATTAACACTACATTGGTTTAAGTTTATCATTATTACGATGATTTATTTTGATTTATCTTTCTTTAAGAAATTTATTAATCCTGGTATAAGTTTTACTGAAAAAAAAAATAAGCGATTTATCTATTATTTATTATATACTCGTATATTATATTTATCATCAAATTTAATTATTTTAAAGAACCTTTATCATTTGCAAAACAGATAAACGACAAATCTAGGTCAATAAATTGAGCTGTATTTTGTTGTTTTATCTTATTTTATTTATACGGTAACTTCTAATCTAAATACAACGGAAAGTTATTGCAAGTTTTTGGAATAAAAAACAGGTGTTCTAAACTGCATTTCGACTTGGCCGACTACAAATTGTTCAAGATCAAGATAAGTTGTTTGCTTAGTTGTTAAAGTAAGTATGCTTCCATCTAATGAATCATCATTAGAACAGAGCAAAGTATTTTTTTACCATTATGAAAAGGTAAAATAAAACCAACTAAGAAAAACGATATAATATATTAAGATCTTGCATATGAAATGTAAGTTGGATGTGGAACCTTTTCACTTTCAATTGCATCTCATTTGAACACTTGCGATGTGCCCATGAATTTACCCCTGTTTATAACACGAGGCAGCAGTGTACGGCTTGTACTCAGTGAATTGCGACCTTGAACATTTTCACATTCCGCTTACATGCCAAACGTGTCACCGTAATCTTCGATAAACGTGACTTGCTGACTGGCAGCGATTATCTTGGCGCTTATCAATTATTTGTTTTTTTTTTTTGGATTTTTCGCACGTATTGTTCCCGTAGTTTTAATCCTTTACAGACATTTTAGTAACGGATGTGTTATTTAGAACAACGTCGGTACGTCCGTTTCAATGTTTTCAAATATTGATAGTTAAATTCGAGAGTATTTACATATACATGCCGTAATGCATAAGTATTCCACACAGGTGTTTACAGCCATTAATGTTTTTATATTATAAAACACGTACCGGTTATAAAAATTAAGGTACACCATTTTCCTCATAGGGATGAAAAAGAAACAAATTGAATTGTTTTTCCGTGACCCAGAAATCACTCGTAAGCAATCAACACAACTTAAATTAGTAGATCTGATGATAATACTAAATTAAATTGTAATAATAAAGAATGGGCTATATTCCCCGGCTATATAAAGTGTTGGCTAGGAGTCTCGCCAAATTGCTACTACACAAAGCCAAATATTCCCTCTTAACCGATCATCGACAATTGGTTCGCACATTCTACATTTAGATACCTAACACCAAGGCGGCAAAGTATTCGTACTCCTTTTTAAATAATATTATATAACAAATTTATCGTTATCAAATCGACAGTACATAGATTGCGTTTTTTTTTATCAATGAAGTGCGATTATTTATTTCTTTGTTTTTACATTTTACAAAGATTTTGTCAAAGACTTTAATGTGCCATCGATAAAAAATGAGTTTAATAGGCACCTGAAGGCTTGTGTATGATTGCTTCCGTCCACCTCTTGAAAAACGAAATCTTTCATCCTGAACGTGCTTGTGTCGAAGCAGCAATGACCTCATCACCACTGGTTTGTCGTCTTCTTGTATTAAAGCATCCATGGCCATGGTTTCGACGACCCTATGAACATGTATTACATACATATCATTATAGTCGGCAAATGCATGAGGGATTTTATGACAACAAGTAACAATTTCACGTAATAAAGTTAAGTAATAATTGTTTATTTTCATTATTTTTCTTTACATCAGTTTTATTTACTTTTCTTTATTTTAATTAGCTAGTTTTAAAACTCTCTTATATCAGCTTACATGAACGAGGAAGCTTAATACATACCTGTAGGCAACACCGGGAAGGTCCTTTTCATCCAAGTCGAGTAACACGACACCCGACTCCAAACATCGCCGCAAATTTAGGAGGGAGTGGAAAGAGAGTGAGGCTACATGGGGCCTACCCCATCGCGCTGATCCCTCTTCAACGTCTTCCTCATACTTGATCCAGCGCGCCGTTTCCTTCCATTCAGCATCCCCACCCTCTGTGGCCAGAAGCTCATCGAGTTGCACGAACACCTTCATGGAAGACATCTCGTATCATACTACACGTTATCGCAGCTTCAAGTTACGTGATATAGTACAACTCAGACCAAATCTAGATTCGTAATCGATAGATATGGAAAATTTTTATTTAAAATAATTAATACGGATAAGAACGTCGAATGTGAGATTAGATATTGTAATCTTACCGCGTGAGGCCTGTGGTCGTACATTTTTTTGAGCGTGCTTTCAGGAAGTATGTTGGCAACCTTATCGCCACCATCCTTGCGTCCAACGTGCACCGTAGAACCCTACAATTAAACACACTCTTAAAACATCGTAGACACTGATTGCATATCATATATTGTAAAATATGCATATATAATTAAATTAGAAGCTTTAAATAACAAAGAATGCATTAATAT
>DWGO01000482.1:0-12115 GCA_018247635.1 Eurytides dolicaon deicoon
ATGGGCAGGCGTGACGCTTACCATCAGGCGTACGACCTGCTCGTCTCGTTACTTTATCACGTAAAAAAAAACAATAAGGTGCCGTATGACAAGACACTATGAAAGTTACTAAAATAAACTAGTCTGGCAATATTCACATCGCCCAGTTGTCTTACTTCCCTTATCGCAAAGACGGCAGAGCTTAAAACCAGAACACAATAGTGCTTCAGCACTACTGTATGGCGATTGAATACTTGACACACTCCGCAAAAGACTACCACTTCCTATCACTTAACAAAAAGTGAAAAAAAAAATATTACAGGAATCAGTCAAATATCGGCAACAGATTTCTAGACGATATTTACTCAGGTAATACCTACTTTATAACTTTATTATTATACCTCTATTTCTTTAGTTATTCATATTGATTGTCGGGAGTTATTGAACTTTGACCGGACATAAGGAATACGTTGATTATTAATTAGACAAAAAGGAAGTATTAGTTTCGGTTCCAAATTGTATATTTAAATTATTTTTGTTTTATGTACATAAAATGTTGATAAATTTTGATAGCTATAATATCTATACAGAATACTAACAAAAAGGGGAAACCTAAAATCTGAGCTCTAATTCCATATATGTCCATGATTCATCTTTTTCATCTTCATAAATCTCTTCTCGATGTTTGCCCATTTAATCTTAATTTTTTTTTACGAGATAATATGACGAGAAACGTCGTGCGCCTGATGGTATGCGTCACGCTTGCCCATAACAACACAGTACTACCCAGAGCGTGCTTGGCTCTGTGATAAGCTCGTCACCCAGAGATATAAGATGGGCTATCTCTTTGCCCGTTAATTACGCTGGCATCATTGTCCTTCAAACCTGAACTCATTACTGCTTACACACTACTTCTGGGCGGCAGAACAAATAGCATTGCAATGATACTTCCCCAATCGGACTTTGCAAGAGTCCTACGACTTAAATAAAAAATAAAACATTATTTTATTCTCAAAATGTTTAAATCAAATATTGGTTTTTGAATACACTTTATTATTGTAGAGTATTTCATATACCACGGTTTTTGTTCCTAATAAAATTTTTGAAAGGGTTTTTTTATATAGAAAATTTTTAATATTTCTGACACGATCAGATCAAAAAGTATTTTTGTAAGTAGAATTTTTGTTTTTAATCAGATCCTCCACATATATAGTAAGCGATCTTCCAGTACGATCCTATAATTATACTGGAAACAGATCTTGACTCTGTAACACTTGCACATTACTGCTTGTCCCACTGTAACCCCAGGTCAATTTTGCAAAAGTCCTTCCACTGCTTTGATTACTATGAGTATTTTCATAGTGCCGAAAAATTACATAACATGATGTGAGAATCTCTTTCTCTCTTTCTGTAAATGTCTGTATTATGTATATCTCATTTTATTTTATGTAAGTCTAGCCTATAGATATCCCACTGCGCATAGGCGTCCTCTATAAAGAGGGTATAAAGTCACAGATCGCTACGTATCACCAGCTCACTAGTCGACGTAATCCTGCGAAGCTCTTAGCCCGGCCGCTATAGAATCATAACAAAGAATGTTGCTAATTTGCAACAAGTCGATATTTGCATATACATATGCAGAAGAAACAGAGTAGAGGATAGAACACAGCATTCACAGGTTTGACATCGGAGCATGAATCGTCAACAACGACTCTGATACTCCGATCCGTGAGAAAACTGGTAATCCAGTCGCAAAGTTTCTTCTTCTCAGAGGATTAGCGCCTTCTCTTAGAATTTGCAAATATCCCGAAAATTTGCAACAGAAACTATAATAATGTCCTTAGTAATAAATTCGGCTCCGGCATCCAATCTACAAGAGATCAGCTAACTATGCGACTGAGTCCGACTGGGGCGATAACATTGCATTGCCAGATATATTGCCGTCAAGCTGCAGTGAGTAAACACTACTGTGTTCCGGTTGGAAGGCCAATGATGCCAGTGCAATTACAGGGCAAAGATAGGCCATCTAATATCTCTGGGTGACGAGCGCGAAGAGCCAAACACGCTCTGTGTGGTACTGTGTTGTTATGGGCATAAAAAATGATTTGGAACACACGCGTTTGCGCAGACACAGGTGCATTCACTTCTCCTTTGTTCTCATAGTCCGATGGGACGGATACCCACCGACCTCCGATTTGTACAGCGCAAGCCTATACCTGCTAGCGCAAGCCTATAACTATATTCTGTTAATTGTATTGAAATAATTTTAAGATATTTACTCGTTAAAATATGCACAATCGTCATATACTCGTATAATTAATTGACCTTAGTGTATTGTTCCAAGTGTTAGTGAATTACATACAGCCATATTTGTTTTTAATATAATGCATACCGTTGAAATCGTCACTATTTGTGTTTAGAATAAAAAAAAAGATTCTTTGTCTTTTTTATTTATTATAACATACATTTGCTAGCTTCTAGACTTCCCAAATCAAAGATCTGAGCACGTCAAGCTCAAAGATCTAACTGATTTGAAAACCAATTAAAATAATAACATAAGCTAAAGTAATGGGATGATTTGCCGGAGGAAAGATGGAGTCCTCTACCCAACCATATGTGTTGAAGATAAGATTCGCTGTAAAGTATGCCCGCTGTGCCAAAGTTGTAATAATTAAAAGAAGGGGAAAAACTCCATTACTTTACCTTCTTAATTTCTTAAAATTTTTGCATTAATAACTGTATCAATACGGACCTAATGCCATAGGCATTCTCTGCCAGTGAACCTTATTGCGGTCAAAAGAAGGTGAAGTAGGAGACAAAACAAGGGACTTTCATATTAAAAGGAAAATAAACGATTATAATTTACATAAAATTCGATATACATACATATATCGAACTGTTTTAGATAAACATTTTTTTAAATTCAACGATGATTTTAATCTGCTATTTTAGTAGGAAATTAAGTGAGGTGACTAGAAAGTTGTGGTCCAGACGGTAGCTTTCAATCTTGATCATAACGATACAATGTCTTTGTTTTCTTTTCAGGAGATCTAGTGACGAGACGAGTGAGTCGTGAGCCTGATGGTAAGTGTCACGCCTGCCTATAACAACACAGTACCACACATATCGTGCTTGGCTCTGTGCTGCCCTCCTCACCCAGAGATATAAGATGGACTATCTCTTTGCCTTGTAATTTCGCTGGCATCATACCGGAACACAATAGAGCATGGCGGCAGAATATATGGCAATGCTGTGGTACCGCCCCACTCTGCAAAAGTCCTACCACTTTTATATATAGTCTTACAGTATTTTAATCATGGGTTAGAATAGGCCCTTTATTTTAGGTTCAATTCCCCGGGATATATCAGAACACTACCTACATTCACACCACCAATCTTTAAATGTTGCGTCTTGGAATTTCCTTCAACGACTCAACTTTGGTCAGGTTCATTGGTTTCAGGTCCAAATCAGCAGCAAGAAAAGTGAACGGCCCTAACAAGGTAAATTTGCTCATGATCAATGGACATGCCTACCCTCAACAAAACAGTACCACACAGAACGTGCTGACCACTGCGCTTCTCTCATCACCCAGATATTCAAGATAGTTTATATCTGTATCAAGTAATTGTATCAAGTAGTTGTCACACTGGTTGCACGTTGCCCTTCAAACCGGAACTCAATAGCGCTTACATAATACTGCTTAGCGATAGAATATAGTGGGTGAACTCTGCGTCATTGTAAATTCTTTATTTTAACGAGGAGAAATTAACATACAATACGACGTTATACTGAATTGAATTTTAATTAAATAATAAATAATGTTACCTGATTTAATACCTTATATATGTTGATTGTTGTTAATTGCACAGTGCAGAATGTGTGCACCTCCAAAACAATCTTCTATAACTGCAAAAAACTTTCAGAGAAATCAATCTATATGTATTTATTCAAATAGGCCTTTACAATACTTTTAGAAGTAGTAGGACTTTAGCAAATTCCCCCTAGGGTGGCACCACTACATTGCCAGCTATTCTACCGCTAAACAGTAATGTGTAAGCAGTACTGTGTTCCAGTTTAAATAATATGCAATGAGCGTATCGCGGTAACTAGCAACTTGTTCAGTTACCCATCTTGGTACAAAAGATAAGATGACGTCTGCACGCTGCACTTATTTATTGAAGGGGTTTTCTCTCTCTCTCTCTCTATTCTCTGTCTCTTCAATCTATAGCAGTCCACTGCTAGACGTAGGTCTCTCCCAAGGCACGCCACTGAGCCCGATCCTCGGCTCTGCACATCCAACTATTTCCCGCCGCCTGGCGCCAATCGTCGCGCCATCTTGTTGGAAGGCGCCCCACACTACGTTTGCCGAGACGTGGTCTCCACTCTAAGAGCCGTCTGCTCCAGCGGTTATTGGTTCTGCGGCAAATATGACCAGCCCACTGCCACTTGAACTTGCTTACCTTGAGAGCTATGTCGGGTTTGCTATGACACTCCAATCTGGCAATAAAATGACTAACGACTTAATAAAAGAGCGGAGGTCAATACAAACGGCAAATATGAAGCAGTGTGTATAGCTGTAGTAATGTCAGCGTAATAGAGATCTTCTGAAATATCTGTGTGACGATCGCAGCAGTTTGTGTGCTGTCATAGACAAGCGTGACGCTTACTATCAGATTTGCTCGTCGCCATATATCTAAAACGAAAAAAAAAAACAAACCAAAAAAGGAAGGTTGCGTTGTCATCAAGTCGCTTCAAAAGGTCAAGATCTTTCAAATTCTTTGAGGAAGCCAAGATTAAAAGTGGTAGGACTCTTGCAGATTCCGACTGGCGGTACCACCCCATTGTTTACTGTGTTGTTATGGGAGGCGTGACGTTTACCAACAGGCACACGACTTTATCTGGTATAGAAAAAAGGTCTTAGGAATATGTCCATTCGCGTGTATATAAATCTAATATCTATTTTTATTAAATACAAGTATAATATTATAAAACAATATATAAATGAGTTTTCGCATTAAAAGATTTGTTGGTACAAATGGGCCAAGATCCAGGTTAGTCTCTTTTGCACCATATTCAATTTAAAAAATATGCCTTGGAAACAAACTATCGGTATATATCAACTATAGAGAAAACCTATTTCTATGTATTATTTGACGCCATCTAGTATTAACTGCGAGGTACTAATAGGTGAAGTAAACCCAAGTAACTACTTTGCAATAGACTAAACAACAAATATGTTGTTTGTTTTTGACTAGATGGCGCTGTTGTGTTCGACATGATATTTGTTATGTATATGTTATTTGCATATAATTATTTGTTATTTTTATAACCAATCGAGATAAATTTATTATTAACATTTTTCCATGCCTTTTGTAAGTTTTTTTTATAAAACAGTGTGTTGCAACAGATTGCGGTGGTAGAGCAACGCATCAATTTCAGTTGCTGCCGTAATAGGGCTGGCTCGAACCGGGTTTATACCACGATCTCACAGAAAATCGGCGTGAAGTGGAAGTATTTACACTTTTGCGTTTCATCCGGTGAGTGAAGTGGCCGGTTGCCCATCCCCTACCCCCCTTCCCTTCCCAATAAACAATTTCCCACCTTAAAGGTCGGCAACGTATTCATAAGTCCCGCGATATTGCGAATGTCTATGGGCAGCGGTAATCGCTTACCATCAGGTGGGCCGCTTGCCTTCCTACTTCATAAAAGAAAATTGAACGTACACTGGCTCTCTTTGAATGAGTTAATTCGTCCTATGTTACATACCGGTACTTGAAGCCACGATTATCGACTATAGTATATTAAATCAAATCAAATATATATTTATTCAATCAGGCCCTTACAAGCACTTTTGAATCAGTTTTTTTACATCTTAGTTTGTAAGGAGACTACCACAGGCTCGGAATGTACTTAATTCTGCTGAGAAGAGCCGACAAGAAACTCAACAGTTGCTCTTTTTAAATACTGTTATAATACTTAATCATACAATGTCTTCTATCCCACATACGAGTCAACTTAATTGCATATATATTGATATACCAGAAACTCTTGTTCAATATAATATTGTCAAGTCTTTATGCAATAGAATATTTTTAATTATAGTTTTAAAAGATCCAAGTAGTAGATCTAAAATATCTTGCAGAATTTTGTTATATGGTGGTAGAGCCACGCAGCAGTTCCAGTTGCTGCCGTATTAGGGTTGGCTCGAACCGGGTTAATACCACAACCTCACAGAAAATCGGCGTGAAGTGGAAGTGTTTATACTTCCGCGTTTCGTCTGGTGAGTAAGGTGCCCGGTTGAAGGGCTATGTTACAGGCGTAATTGCTAGGAATACAGATATAACAAATAAAATCTGAGACGAACGCACCATACACTTTCTGCGTGGTACTGTATTGTTATGGGTATCTTGCTTACATGGCAAAGCTTAAGTGACTGAGTACTTCAGTGGTTAATAGTTACTAACATACAATACTTATTAAATTATTAGTAGTTTAGTACTAGTTTATAGTTCATAGCACATTAAAATTTTTATAAACAGGCCAAATTGGGTCGATCCATTGTGAATAGAATTCAAGTTTGAATTATATGTACTAATCGAGTAATTCAGGCTATTAAAACTACATGTAAGTAATTTTGTAAATAGATGATGCGAGCAATCAATACCGGATAGAATAGAACTTACAGGATGGGCCATAAGAGTGTTGGCGATCAAATTCTTCAACAATTATTGCAATATGATATCAGACTTTTTGGTGCTAGCCTTGCAAGAACTTCAAGCCAATGCCTCGAGGATGTGGTTTCAAGATGTCATATGGCTAGGGTATCCATAGAGCTCCTGAAAAAATATTGTTCCTGGGAAACTGATTTTGAAAAGGGGGCATTGGCACAGGCATTGAATGGCCACCACGTAGCCCCGATGTCTCTCCATGCGATTATGTTCTATGGGGCTACCTCAAATCGGTGGTGTATGAGAATAATCCGACTAATTTAGAGCACCTGAAGTTTTAACGTGTTTTCCAAAATCCATAACTTCGGTTCCAAGATTGCCAAGCAGCGGAGGGAAGTCATTTGGACATTATTTTTCAGTCTTCAAAATTTCTTGTCTGCCTGTCTCTGTCTTGAAAATGTTTCTTCTTTTTAAAAATACAATTATTATTTTCATTTTTTGTTTCGTAGCTATTTTTTCATTGAATATTGAAACAGCCAACACCCTTTTGGCTCATCCTATATAAAGATAAAAACATTATGGGAGAAAGAACTTCGCCTTGTGTTACGCTACACTGAAAATCAACCCATTGCGACGATACTTACAAAACAAAGACCGGTTGCGAAGAAAACAAAAGAAAGAAAAACAAAAGAACCAAAATATTTAGGATAAAGTAAAACTGTTAAAAGGAAGTGGTGGAATATATGTCATTGTCATTGGGTTGTCCTGAGTCCAACGAAAAAATTGTATATGTGACTGCAGCAAAAACTTATGTCTATATTGTTGGTGGATATCATTGTATTAGTTATTAAAGTAAAAAAAAGATGTACTGTGAAACACACTTTGAAGAAATTTATCTTTACCCTCTACCCTCTATTGAATTTCTTTCGAGTTCTTCGTATGACGTTTTCTAAGTCATTCTTTTATTTGCAGGAAGCAAGGTGCAGTATATTATAATATAAATATATAATTTTCGAAAGGCGTATTTAGAAAATAAAAATGTAGTACATATTGCACATGCATGACAAATTCGTTAAAAATAATTCATAGACTATGAAAATATTTTTTAATCTTTTTAATCTTTAATTTACGATAGTGGTGGGTGTTTGTAGAGTCAGCCTGGGATAACACCACAGTATTGTGGGTACTTTGCCACTAAGTTCAGTAGCTTAATAGTGTTTACTAAATACTATGTCCTAGTCTGAAATGGACCGAATTTTTTTGGGTGACGAGTGCAGAGCAGAGCCAAACAGTTTTTGACTCGTACATTTCGAAACAATGTGTGGCACTTTATTATTATGGGCGAGCCTGAAGATTACTCCAATTGATTTCTTAAAACAATATTCAATGTTAATTTTACCTAACATTCGTTGACGGGGAGTCTATGATCTCATAGATAGCTGATATGGTGTGGAAGCTAATAAATTTCTTTTATAAGTTAAAATCAAGTATAAACCACTCTTTTGATAATTGGTAAAGTAATCTAAACTTGGTATTGGAATACAAGAGTTTATTCGCCTATTTCTAAGTGTAAAAGTATGGTTTATAAGAACGTTACTGTGTTAGAGAAAGCCAAGATACCTTATACAGCAGATGATGATAGAGACTTGCAGGAGATCAGAGACATGCTGTTTAGAAATGAAGTGAAATGACGCAAGTCATGCGCCCGATCGTAAGCGACACACCTGCCCATAACAACATAATGCTACATAAAACCTCCTTGGCTTTGTGCTGCACACGTCACCCAGAGATTTATGATGATCTGAATGTCCAGAAATTATGCTGGCAACATTGTTCTTTTAACAGGAAGACAGTAGTTTTTAAACAATACTTCTGATTGGTTGAATAACTGGCAATACAGTTGGTACCACCTCAGTAGAACTTCGTAATAGAATCCTACTACAAATAAGCAATGAACAAGTCGCGCGCCTTGAAGGTCTTCATTAATCTTACGATGTTCAAGTATATGTTATTAAATGGACTTAGAAAAATATTTACATTTTTAAGCAGCCAAGCAGCAACTTGTGGGATGACACTACTTAGGGATAAAATAATTAATTTGACAGACTGGCACCAAGCAGTAGTGCGTTAGCACATTGTGTCCATATGCCAGCGAAATTACAGGGCAAAGAAATCGACCATCTAATGTCTCTGGGTGACGGGCGCAGCACAGAGCCAAGCACGTTCTGTGTCGTTTTGTTGTTATGAGCAGGCGTGACGTTCACCATCAGGCGCACGACTTGCTCGTCTCGTCAATTTATTTCGTAAAAAAAATAACTGGCTAATACCGCTCCAAGCGGATTCTGCGAGACAATCACTTAAGAAAGAAAGACGACTGCCCCGTCCCATATTATTCTACGCAGTAATAACACGAGCGCCCACACAGTGCAAGGGCTAAGAATCAACGGACGATACATAATTAATTTATTAACGCGAAACCGAACTGAGAAGTTTTTTAATGAATATTAATGTGAGCAAACATCGCAAACCCCGGCTATGTGCTGCGCGAGAACCTGTCGTGTTGAAGTTTATGTTTGTTTTAATCAAATTAATTTGATCACGCTTATCTTACTTTCGGGTTTGTTAGAGAATTCTACGGTCCGTGATACTTTTAGCCTATATTTAGGCCTAAAGTGTGCGGTCGCTTCTTGCGCTATATATTATTATAATATTTTTATTGGATAAAGTGACAAGACTAACAAGACAGGCGCCTGAGGGTTTACGACGCGCCTGCCATAACAGCACAATGCCACACAAAACCTGTGCTTGTCAGCTAGAGATTTGAGCTGTTCTATTTGTATGCCCGGTAACTACGCTGATGTCATTGCCCTCCAAACCGGAATATAGCAGTGCTTGCGCACTACTGTTTGCCGGTTGAATAGTTGGCAATACGGTGGTACCACTCCAGACGGACGCTGCAAAAGGGTACCAACTTAATCACTTATTAATAAGCATGTTGTTATGTATTTTAAATTATGAAATTTATCAGAAAATAGCAAAGCCTATGGAAGCCTTAATTAAGAATAACGTTTAAGTGATAAGTTTACAATTGTAAATGGTAGGAGTCTTTTGTCAGATTGGGTCAGAGTCAATATCAGTTTGGGTTTGTACCAATGCTTTGCCATTTATTCAATCGGCAAGCAGTAATGTGTAAGGTCGGTTCAAAGGGTAATGTTGGTAGAGCAATTACTGTAGCAAGAGATAGACCATCTTATATTTGTGGTTAAGGAGCGCAAAAAAAAACAAGTGACTATGTAAAAAAATATTATTTTCTCTGCACATAATATCATTTTCATTATCATATTTCTTTATTTTCTCTGCACATAATATCATTTTCTCTGCACATAATATCCAGGAATGAAGTTTTGATACAATATTTTATTAATTATGCCACTTGTTTGTGCAAATTGCCACGGGCAAAGGTCGATCAAGCCCCACCATGATATTCTGTAAAGTTAAAATGATTAATATCGGGCAGCTAGAAAAAGACGTTACTTTGAAATCTTCTAGTACTTCACTGAAACGAAACCTGTGGTAGTATATTTAATTAAGTTGAGACGATGTGAATGATATTATTTCCCAGAACACCGTAACGGTCCAAGATTAGCATTTTCTCTCTTTTTTTTATTAGATCTTATTAGAATTGTGTGCCAATATATGTACATCTACCCATAACAGCTACACAAAACATAATCCCAGAGATAAGATATCTCTATGTCCAATGGTTACGCTTACATGATTGCCCTTCAAACCGATAGCTTTAACGCATTATTGCTTAGTGATTTTTATAACTGGCAATGCAGTGGCATCACCTGAGTCGGACCTTAGTAGCTCCTCAAAAGAGTCGTACTACACATACTTAAGTCATAAACAACCACTGGTACCTCCCCAGTCGGACTCTGCAAGAGTACTACCACTAAAAGGTATAAATTAAATTCCCGCAACGTTCAAATATCTATAATTAAAGGAAGTTGCAAAATATTTGCTTTTTTAAACAGCCAAGCAGCAATTTGCAAGTAGCATTTTCACGCATTTTTATATTCTGTGGTTGTTTTTTAAGGAGATTTGTTTTTTTTTCTAAGTGGTAGAAGTTTTTTTGCAAAGTACGTCTGCGATGGTACCACTGCATTGCCAATTATTCAACCATCAAAACAAAAATAGAGATAACATCTTAAATCTAAAGATGATGAATTCACCATAGTGCGAAGTAGGTTCTGTGTGACACTATGTTGTTATGGCCAGGCGTTTCGTTTACCATCAGGCGCATGACTTGCTAGTGTCGTTACTTTTGTAATAAAAAAATATTTAGTAACGGAACGAACGTAAAATCTTCACGTAACATTTGAAAGGAATGCAGAAATGCTTGTTTTTAGAGATATAAGATGGTCTATCTCAATACTCAATAATTTCGGTAGTAATATTATCATTCAAACCGGAACACAGTAGTGTTTACACTTTATTGCTTAAAGGCAGAATGAAATTAGCCAGGCTAAATTGAGTCCCACTGCTTAGAAATTGTTTAATGTTTTTTTTATGATATAAAGTGACGTGACCAGCAAGTCGTGCGCCTGATGGTAAGCGTCACGAATGCCCATACCGACACAGTACCACACAGAGCGTGCCTGGTTTTGTGCTGCGCTTGTCACCCAGAGATATAAGGTGATCTATCTCTTTGCCCTGTAATTACGCTGACATCATTGCCCTTGTTAAACATGAAGTTTCGTAGATAGAGGTGGAAAAATGGATATACGTCAATTGCTACATCCGTAGCAGTCGTAGCAGATGTCCGCGCAGGGGCTATCGCAGGTGGGGTCGCCTGCTAGGGGGAGGGCTCGTAGGACTTATAACGCGATGCGAGCACCTCTCCCGACATTGTAGCCTCTGCCGCGATCCTCCACTTCACTCCTGCCGCGCAACAGGTGAGTATACGCTTTACGTTTTGCAACGTTACCGATATAAAAAAAAAACATTTTACTTATATAAAAAGTGCTTACAAAACTGCATTACAGTTCTTTACATGTGTGTGTTTTCTAAATTTTTTTTACAAAATTAAAAAAAAAAACGTCTGAACTTTAGAGGTTGATCGTTTATGTATTTTATTTAAAATATTATTATTGTACATATAGACATACATATATAATAGTATATATATGTAAGCATATTCTAGAATAGTTCGTTTACATACCAGTGCCAGTCTTTGTAATGTTAAATGTTTTATAGATAAACCCTCTTCATAGTTCCAATGATATTCTTTTAAGTGGTAGGACTCTTGCAGAGTCCGACTGGGAAGGTACCACTGCATTGATGCCAGATATTCTGCCGCCAAGCAGTGTGCAAGCACTACTATTTCGATGTGAAGGGCAATGATGCCAGTGCAATTACAGAGCAAAGAGATAGACCATCTAATATCTCTGGGTGACGAGCGCAAC
>DWGO01000483.1:0-12113 GCA_018247635.1 Eurytides dolicaon deicoon
GTGTGTAAGCACTACTGTGTTCCGATATGATGGGCAATGTTGCCAGTGAAAATTACAGCGCAGAGATAGATCATCTAATATCTCGTTGTAACGCGCAGTAGAGCCAAGCACGCTCTGTTTGCTACCGTGTTGTTATGTTGATGGGCAATGTTGCCAGATATTCCGCAGCCGGTACCGTCCCAGTCGGACTCTGCAACAATAAGTGGTAGACCTAGGTTTTTTTTTTAAATTAATAACTGCTATTGATTAATTCCGTAACACGTGAGCTGTCTGGACGGGTTTGTAAACGTTAATGAAGGTTAATTAAGTCGATGCCGATACTAAATTAAGCCATTCGGTTTGTTTGATTGAAGCCTATTGGATTGAAATAGAATGGGGGATTGGATTTGCGCGGCAAAGGCATTGTTCCATCTTCTGCATTGTCATGTGAATATTCCCCAGGCTATTATACTTTTGTATTGCAAAAACAAATTTTGTTTGGGTGTCATATTCATATTATGTGTGGTCCTTTGAAATGAAAAAAATTGCAAAATATGGTGTCCGTTTGTATGTTTGTCACCTAAAAACTTGAGAACGGCAAAATGAACGTGATTTAACAAGTTCTTTTGCTAAACAGGCGAAGGTATATGTTCTAGTGTTTAGGTTGTTTTATTTCGGGTTATTTTTCCGCTTCTCTTTTTAATTTTTCCGAGATAGTTAAGTGTGATAAAAGTATACCGATATTATTTTAGCGAATTTAATTACCACGGTAAGTAGTAACAGTAGAGCGAACACATTGCTGTGTTTCGGTTTGAAGGGCAAAGATGCCATTGCAATTACTGGGCATAGGGATAGAACAACTTAAATCTCGGAGTGCCGAGCGCGGTGCAGGGACAAGTAGGTTCTGTGTTGTTATAGACAGGCGTGTCGCTTACCATCAGGAGCACTGGCTCCTCTCATCACTTCATCTAATAAAAAAAACTCATTATAATTATTTAAAATAGAATTAACGGTTTAACGACTTATCTGTGGCGCCAATAAGCGAATCTGCACAACTACGAAACGCCTCGAGAGTATAAATAAATTGTAGAATTTTTACGATCGCCAACATCTTACCAACGGCGGCACACAATATTTTAATAAAGATAATTTAAAAGGACATTGCAGTAACAATAAACAATAATAGTTTATGCAGCGGCAGTTTTTTTTTATAGAATTAAAGCTAGAGACGAGCAAAACCTGATAACAAGCGATACGCTTGTCTATGACAGCACAATGCCATATAGTGTATTGCACGTACCAATAAGTTTCTAATGAAATAAAACAAATTTACGGAATTTAGTTATGAAGTATTCTCGACATTTTGAATACTATACAACGTTCACGGTGACGGGGCGATGGGGCGTTGAACGCCCTAATGCATACCACATCATAGCTTACACCGGCCACCTTATCTCTACATGATTTCGATTATTTATTTTTAGTCCGATCTGTGCAGTTTAAACTAACAGTATCTTGATTTGCGTAAACATAAGTAATCACTAAAACGTCTCTATCTTTGTCTGGCTGTGCGATGCGCTCCTCAACCGGTGATATCAAATCGTCTATTTCTTTGGCCAGTTATTATTGTGGAAACAATACCTTTCAGGTCAGTTTCAGAACACACATACACAATATTGCTTGCTCTACTCTTTTGCGATAGGATAACTGTCAACGCTTCCCCAGATGGGCTCTGCACAAAAGTATACTACTATATGAAGGAAATATTTTTTTTGCATTTTCTTTTCTTAGAAATATGTATATTCAAAATAAAAGCCTTCAGGTTTTCGTGCCATCATCACCAGAAGCAGCCCATTGTGTCACCGGCGCCTAATTTCATTCCTTACATATTTCAATAACTTATATAAATTTCTAACGATCGGTTTCTTTCCTTGCAGAAAATCGAAGACAAGTCCTCTGAATTCTCTGACGATGCTGAAGAAATTGGTGAGTACACTTCTGTTTATTAATCTCTTTTTCTCTTTTCAATTAATAATTTCTCTCACTTTTTTCTCTATTTATTCAATCTATTGGTCGCGAAACTGAAACACTCACCGAATAATAAAACTTTAGGATGAAAATAAATTCGATTGTTAGTTGAAAACGGAACGAAGCACGTCAAAAGTTGCCTAGAGTGGTTTTAAAAGCAAAATAAATTGGCTTAGAAAATTTAGTATCGAAAGTTCGTGTTGAAAATCCCGTTTTCCGAATCTATTATACAAATAAATTTTCTGCATAGTACGGAATATTGATTGCTTTCGGTGAGAAAACTCTTCGTCGACTTTTATTATGATCAATGTTAAAATATAAAAAAGGTACTTTTGCCATTTAAATAAAAAAATAAAGGGTTGGAGTTTATTAATACTTAAAATTACTATCCAAGGTGGAAATTAAATATTAAGACGCTTTGTAAGGCGTTTTAATATTTTTATTTGTTCGCTAGAAATAGTGTTGTTTTACATCAGTACTTTTTACATATGAGAAAAAAGATATTTTGAAATTCACCAGTACATAATATCAAGAATTCGCACTATCTACGTTTGTGTTAGTCTACAGCCTATCATCTCTTTAGTTCATTACACATTAATACACTACAGATCGGAAGTATCGTTGAAAGCCAGATTTTCCAAACGGCGGGTGCAAACAGAGCAGCGAGGGTAGTTATGGGTTTTTAAACATGTTGTAATAATGTCCTACTGATCGAATTCAGCCACTGCGACCAATCTACAAGAGATCAGCCAAATGTGCGGGATATATTACAGTGCACAATCGTATGCGCAGACACAGGATGCTCTTCCTCTACTCTCATAGCCCGATGGGACAGATACTAGCACGATCGGAGAAAGATCAGGCGCAGAGACGGTGACATTGAACCGACCTCTTAACGACTATTCTAAGCCAACACTAGATGGCGGCGACAAGGTGATTTTTACATGCCCATCCGATGCATGGATCATCTCATTTTTCTGGCAATCGGATGATCAGACCGTAATGCCCTAACCTAATTAAGAGATAATAACACAAAGTCATTGTGCTCTTCGGGATTCGAACCCACGATCTCCGAATTGTAAAGCGCAGGCCTATACCACTAACCCTAGGATCAGTAACATGTATGAAGCTTATGAAATTGTAATTGCTTTCGAGTTACATATCAATGACAAATGACTACTTTTTGGATCAACAAATACAGACGTGTAACTCTTGTTGTTCACTCTTACAAAACGAAACACAACTTTCAAACTCTTTTTCTCTCTCTTTACTCTCGCAATTGGCGGTAACAGTCGCTGATTGCAAACGATCTAACCCTAAGCATATTCACATGTTGTATTTCTTTTAATGAATTTTCTTTGTTTAGTGGTTAATGATGAAGTGGTTCTAGCACCCATGGCGTCTAGATATTATTATAAAACAATAACGAAGTTTTGACATGATTTCCTACTAAATTTCATTACGGAAAATGTTTGTTAATTTTTTTTAATGATCGACCTCCGAGTGTTGGCCGCTTCATGGCATTTTAGTCGAGAGTTAGCCTCAGGAAAAGTTGGGCAACACTACTCACTTGCCTCCCACCTCCAAGTTTGCCCGTCTAGAGTCTAGAGCTAGCTTCTATTTCTGTTCTAATGTCTGGAGTCTAGACATTAGAACAGAAATAGAAACTAGCTTTTCATATTATGAGTAGTTTCAGCAGGATGGAAATTTGAAGCGAAATATTTTTACTACTAAAAAATTACAACTAGCTGCGATTCGGATTATCGATTGTTCTCTCGTTATCACCGGATTATCAATGTTATCTATTAATTGATGCAATGACTATTGCCAACTCTGGCATAATCTTCACGAAAATTTGAGTCAGTGTGTAAGAAGCTTTTTTTAGTTTGGTCTCGAGTACCTCTAGTGGGTTTCCAATCGAATTCAAGATTAACTCTATGCTTGCCAGCGAATGAACTCTTAGTTAGGAGAGGTACATATCTATTAACTTAATAAAACGATATAATTCTGCAATTATATAAATTCTGCTACTCAGTCCGCTTCGACTGTTGTATTTTATATTACATTATTTTAATAAGAATCGGTTACAGGCTTTGTGTTTTGTTAAACGTCATTTGTTATGGTTAACATAACTTCCCATCGTAGTATTTTCATTACCAGTTAATGTTATTCCATTGTTTTGTTTTATAGCCTAATGAAGGTAATCGCTTTCTCTATCTGCAGGTGACGATAAAACGTCTGCTTTTACATATTTATACTTGTCTATTTATCATGTATATTTGTTAGAGATATACATATGACATGCATGTTGGACGCACTACGTAGGTTATGACTTTTAGCACTGGAACAGTGAATATTCTACTAAATTAACTCTAGACTACTAAAATTCGTGATAAAGACTAAGCACACCTGCCTTCGTTTTTATAAATGGAATTAAAAAAAATAGTACTAAAAATCTACCTAATAAAACAACTAAATGAACTAAACAAACAAAGCGCTTGGCATTGCGCTGCATTCGTCAGCTAGTAATTTAAGGTGCCTTTTCTCTATGCCTAGTAATTACGCTGACATTATTGCCCTTCAAACCGGAACACAGCAACACAACAGTGCTTACGCTCTACTATTTGGCTATAGAATAACTGCAGTGGTCCACCCCCAGAGGGGTCTGCAAAAGTGTTTTACCACTTAGAATTAGATATTGTTTCAAGTGTAAAGGGAATACGGATTTAATGCACGAATATCTTATTGCATCTCGAAATAACTCATATAACTTTAACAAAAGGGTGAGGGGATAAAAAGAGGTGCTCTTTATTCCAAGGTCCAGCAGTCGGCATACACCTCAGTGTAAGCCGATTGAGAGAGCTTTGCTGCCACTATTGTAGGATACAATTTAATAGAGTATTGAAAGGGACGATGAAATGTCGTAAACCGTTTATCTTTACATTGTTCTTTAATCCTTTACATACAATATCAACATTAGTCTCTCTTTTCAAAACTACAAAGAAATGTGTTTATAAATACATTAAACCGCAAGGATTTCATTTATTGAATTATATTTCTTCGTAAAATTTGCTGGGTAAAATTTTATGCTCATTTTCACTTGGTAAACATCAGGTAAAAAAAAATGAACACAATGTGGTACCGCCGTAGTCTGAAGCCCGAAATGCCTAACCTGTCCTTATTTACATAAAAATGCATAGTAATATATATTATAAAAATGTTAAAAGGATCTAGTATAGTGTTTGCCTACCCATAACAACATAAAACCACGCAGAACGCGCTTGGCTCTGTACTGCGCTCATCACCCAGAGATATTAGATGATTTATCTTTTGCCCTGTAGTTTCACTGGCATCATTGCCCTTCAAACCGAAAGACAGTAGTGCTTACACACTACTTGGCAAACTTGACTAGACTTGATCTACTCTCCATCATCATTGGCCTCATATATCTAGGTAAGATGAAGATACATTTAAGCAATTTGGTGGCTATAGAGGCCAATGCGCCAGCCACAAACGCGGGAGCATTGCCGCCAGATATTGTTGGATGTGAGGAAGTGCAGTTGTGCTGCCAGCATTATGTTTATGTTGTTATGTTGCTCACGCCTTTGTGCGAGTACTCCCAACAAACCGTAGTCGTGTGTTGAACTACGTCACTTATTATCTACTCTCATATTAGTATATGCATTTAAGCATTTTATTTACTAGATAAAGTGACGAGACGACCAAGTCGTGCGCCTGATTGTAAGCGTCACGCCTGCCCATTACAACACAGTGCCATACAGAGCGTGTTTGGCTCTGTGATGCGCTCGTCACCCAGAGATATTAGATGGTCTATCTCTGCCCTGTAATTGCACTGCCATCATAGCCCTTCAAACGGGAACAAAGTAGTGCTTATACATTGGTGCTTGGCGGCCGAACATCTGGCAATGCAGTGGTACCTCCCTAATTGGACTCTGCAAGAGTACTACCACTTGTAAAAATCGCATATTTGCGATCATTGAGCGTACACAAGTATTACTAACATTTCATCTACTGGTATTAAACGATGCGTGGTAAAAATAAGAGCAGTTATTGCAATCGGATTAGTGCTCAAATGGAGTCGGTTATTTCGTATATTATTTGTTTTGTCATTAGATAAAATGACGGAACGAGCAAGCCCTGCGCCTGAAAATAAGCGACACGCTTGCCCGTAATAACACAGTGCTACATAGAACCCTCAGGGCTCTGCGCTGCGCTCGTCACCCAGACATTTTAAATGTCCCAACTCTATGCAGAACTGTTTAACGATAACACTTATATTGCCCCTGAATTAATTGATTTTTTTTACACGCCATTTGCATGAAGTTTTACGAATGACGAATTTTGTTTACTAACTTATTGGTCCTAAATGGTATTTTTGACGAGATGAAGTAACGAGACGAGCAAGTTGTGCGCCGGTATGACGCCATGGAAAGCTTTACGCCTGCCTATAAAACACAGTACCACACGAAGCGTGCTTGGCCCTGCGCTGCGCTCGTCACCGGAAGATATAAGATGGTATTGTTATTACGCTGGCATCATTGCCCTTCAAACCAGAAAACAATGCTCACGCACTACTGCTTGGCGGCAGAATATCTAACAATGCAGTGCAGTACCAAACAAATTACTAAAAAGATATGTTTGAAATAATTATGGTGGTAAGGAAATTTATGAACCAACGAATCATTATTAAATGTTTTGCTCGACCTTTATCCCGTTCTAAAAATTTCTTTTTTACAGCTACTATTCGCCATTCTGACTAAAGTATTGTTGAAAAAGAAGTTGAAATTCAAATATTTTTTTTTTATTTCAGGTCTATTATCAGAACCTTATTTACCATATCGAATTTCTCAAATACCTACTTGCCGCTTTGTTTTGTTTAATCGTATTAATTGCATTAATTTCGTTATCAAGTCGGTAATTTAATGGGGACCGCTGTCCATGAAAATATTTAATGGTTCAAACATGGAAGTGTTCTGTATCCAACTCGCGGAAACTTAGCATTTCCACGGGTTCGGCGATCCGATGTAGGCGCATAGCCTGGAAGCGACAACGTCATTATATACAGATACAGAAGTGTTCTGTAAAGATACTCTCATATTTAACTCTGATGCCGCGCATTGGTTATGTACCGCATGCTTTTTATAATACTCCAATTTGATCGTTAGGCTAATCAGACTAGAAAGTGGCAGAAATCTTTTGCAGAGTCTGTGTGGTGTGGTGCCACGGCATTGCTAGTTATTCAACCGCCAAACATTAGTGCGTTAGCGCTGCTGCGTTCCGGTTTGAAGGGCAATGATGACGAGTGCGGCGCAGAGCTAAGCAGGTTCTGTGCTGCACTGGTTTGTTTTATATTCGTCACGTAAAATACTTTACACAAACAGCGTAAGACATAAAACTGAACGCGCGAGATTAAATAAATTTTGCATATAGCTGTAGGAAATGAATACATCCATTAGACTATTATTTTCCTGCTGCCATATGCAAAATTTAGATAATGAGTCACGGATGAGTATTGGCCAAATTGTTTCATATTGAATTTCAATTGCCACAATAGGATGATAGGTAGAATCGTTTGGTGTATTAATAATAATTATTATTATTATGAATACCAAAGAACACTTAACATGGGGTTGGATTCGACCGCATTATCACATAGCGTACTGTCTCAAGTGTCGGAATTCATTTGAAAAGATCTGCTCGAATTTGCATCAAAGAAATTTTGCTTTATATTTAAAAAAAAATCAATAGGTTTTCTACATTAGTACCGAATACGTTAATACTCATTATCTGTCTCCTTCGGAGTTTGACGACTGTCTGCCTTTTATTATATTATGATTAAAATTATATTATAAGTTAATCTTTATATCGAATTGATACGTAGATTCGTTTGTTTATAAAAGATGTTTTTATTTTAGAAGCTGTTTAACACTTTTCGCTTAAGCTTATAACACAAAACCGAACATATAAGCCATCACGGCCTCTTATACGACGACGCTTTAAACGAATAAACAAGTGTTTGGTTATATTAAATGTTCATGAAAACACTTACGAGTACGATAATTATTTCAAAATATATGAACTGTTGTGTTATGCTACATTATGCTAATACCTCAATTAAAACATCGCATCATTCTTCTTTATTTACTTGGCGCTAATTCGTTAATACCACTTTGATGTAAATTATTTAATTATTTATTTGCATTGAAGTTTATTTTAAACTAATTAAGAGTTTTACATTAACCCAACATAAGCTGTAAGACTTGCAGAGTCCGTCTGAGATGGCACCAACACTGCTGTTTCGATTTAATGTTGCCCGCATAATTACTGGGCATATAGTTAGACTTTTATTAAAAAAAAAATATTTCGGTTTCTGCTAGAATCCGACTTTTGCTTTCACGCGAAGCTTGTACCCGTTTTCGATCCGTTATGGGATTGTGTCGCAGTTTCTGTGCATTTCAATATTAAGGTTTAATCTCATCGCACAGTCATTTGTGTTCCATTGGCCAATCAATTCCCTAAAAAATAAGACTCTTACAGAGTCTATTTGGGTTGGTACTGCTGCCACTTATTTTGAAGTCCAGCAGCAATGTGTAAGCACAATGATTTCCAGTTTTATGAGCAATGTGTCCAGCGTAATTATTGGATATTGAGATATAACAACTTAAATCAACCTATTATATATTTTATAAGTAGTAGGACTCTTGCGGAGTCCGACTGGGAAGGTACCACTGCATTGCCAGATTTTCTGTCGCCAAGCAGTAATATGTAAGTACTACTGTGTTCCGGTTTGAAGAGCAATGATGCCATCTAGTATCAGAGCTAAACACGCTCTGTGTTGTTATGGACAGGCGTGACGCTTACCATCAGGCGCACGACTTGCTTGTCTCCTCACTTTATCTTTTAAAAATAATCTCTCAGGATGAGACGCGCAGTTATGGGCAGTGGCGTAGAATCAGGCGCACAACTTGGTCGTCTCTTCGTCACTTTATATAAAAATTGTATTATATTGTGACCCAGTTCTTGCTGGAAAGTCACATTTATAAGCGTTATAAATAGAAGATTAGAAATTTAGACCGTAACCTGCATTCTCTGGAACAAAGTTAATTTAATCGTATGCGATATGAATCGCTATTATATTGTAACGTTATTTGAAAAGAACAACTGTTGAGTCCCTCGCTGACTTACCACCTACCGCTAAGCCATTAGCTTCCTCACGGACTGACAATCCTAACTGATTATAAGGACTTTTTTTTTAAATGACGATGATTCGAAAGTGCTTATAATAAATAGCCTATTGGAATAAGTTTATGGTGATTTGATTTAATTTTGTATTTATTAAGTTAATATCACGATCGCTTTAGGTAGGTAGCAACCTAAAAATTTCTGTTTAAAAGTTTTAAAATGAATAAATAACGCGAAAGAGGCGCGATTGAACAACGCAGCCATAATAGGGTACAATTTAATACATTCTTTAGACCTCTCAATAGAATGCTTTTTCAAGATTATTAATATAACGTGGACTGTCTGCATTGTAGATATTAGGTTTATTTAAAGTTTTCATTGATACCTAAGGTTTACACGGTGCTGAGAATTACAACATAACTAGAGTGTATTGGTTGTGAAAACACGATGCTTAGATAAACTATTATTGACTACAACAAAAACAACAGGACTGAAAACGTTTTTTTTACGAGATAAAGTGACGAGACGAGCAAGTCGCCTGATGGTGAGCGTCACGCCTGCCCATAACAACACAGCATCCCACAGAGCGTGCTTGGCTCTGTGCTGCGCTCGTCACATGAAATATTAGATGGTCTATCTCTATGCCCTGTAATCGCACTGGCGTCATTCCGTTTGAAATTAAATATTTCAAAATGAAATTCGGCTATTTTTAAGACCTTCTGTTGCGACCTCTATATTTTTTTAAGGACTTTTTTGTTTGTATTTGTATGCACATGTATGGATGTGATTTGAACATTCCCTCGTTCTTAGCGCCTATGTGAATCGGAATGTCACGGGGTTGTCGAAATTGAAATTAAATCTAAATATGATATTGTAATAGTATTATGTATACTGAACATTGTAATTGTACTTTAAAAGAGTAACTGTTGAGTTACTTGCCGGCTCTTCTCAGCAAAACTGCATTACGAGCCGGCGGTAGCTTCCTCACGAACTCACATGTAGAAATGACGATTCAAAAGTTGCCTACCTATTTGAAGAATTTATTTTGATTTGATTTGATTTTAAATATATCGGGGACTGCGCTAAGTTTGGAGAGATGTTAACGTATATTTGTCAACAAAGATACAAACACTATTACTTCAATTTTCGGAACAATTAACTTCAACTTAATTTTATTAATGGCATTGACGGTACTTATATAGAAAGAGGAATAATAAACAGTTTTCAATAACTACTTATTGAATACTGTTAATTATTTTTTTTCATGGGATAAAGTAACGAGACGAGCAAGTCGTGCGCCTGATCGTAAGCGTCACGCCAGCCCATAACAACACAGTACCACACGGAGCGTGCTTGGGTTGGTCCTGCGTTTATAACCCGGAGATATTAGATGGTACATATCTTTGCCCTGAATATCACTGGCATCATTGCCCTTCAAACCGGAAGACAGTGCTTACACTCTACTACTTGGCGGCAGTATATCTGGTATCAAAGCAGTGGTCTTATTTCTGGTATCAAAGCAGTGTCTTATTTTTTAGGGAATTGATGGTGCCCCAGTCGGACCGCGCAAGAATCCTACAACGTAACGTTTTGTGTGTCCCATTTCGATTTTATAAATTTTTTAACCGCAGTCAGTTTCAAACAGTGTTTACGTGACGCTTTGATGAGTTTTGAATATCTCTAAATGTCATCGGCGCATACTTACATTTTCGTTCATAATAACAGCAAAATCTTGCTGTCACGTGTCGTGTGTATTTGCGAAAATGAATATCACTTACCGATCTTTTGGTTGTTTATAATGTGCATCGGAATTCTTCGCTACCGGCTAATTGTAGTGAACGTGGCATTTTAAATTCAAAATTGTACTCACTAATGGTACTGATTCATAATGGCATCGCCAATAAAATATTCATTTGGTACGCTTCATTCGATATCGTTTATATTTTCGTAGAAAGATCGAATTAATGCAACAATATGTTGTAAAATGTTTTTGTTGAAATTTACTTTATAAGAAACATATATTTATATTTCCTGGGTGAAACTCACTGACTTACAGTAATAAAGTACCATAACAAATGTTTAAAAACCAATTAACCGATTTCTCCGTCCCTGAGTAAAACAGCAACAGTCTTTTATTACCTCGAAGGTTCCCTCAGGAAATCACTTTGCCCTTTCTTTTGTATGCTGGAATAATTGCACGTATGTATTGTCCCTATGTGTTTTGCTGTTAGTAAGTAAGAAGTAAGAAATTGCCTGTTTATATTCAGCCTGGCACAGGCCTCTGGGGTTCTTGCGCTTATTATATACCGAGGTTTTATATAATAAAGGCACGGAACACCACCCAACCCCATTACGGGTTGGTATAGTACTTCACATATCTAAGATTTTTTTTAATGTTTCTTAAATATACTAAAAATATAGTTTCCTCACGATGTTTTTCTTTGCCGCTAAGCACCTGGCAAATCAGCACTTAAAACTGTTAATTACAAAACAACAACAATTATAAATGCAGACACCTTGAATGACACATTGAATGAAGAGCGGGTACCAGGACACTGAGCTACCATGGCTTTTTACAGAGAAGTTGAAAACTGTTTGTGCGGCTTGTTGTCGTCTTACATTATGTGGTGACCGCGGCCCATGGCCACCTACAAGGCGTGATGCTAACCATAAAAAAAAACGAGTCTCATTCATTTCATCTTAAATCATCGTCAACCAATCAAACGTTGATCAAAAGCATAAACACTTTTAATCCGCTGTCATATCAGGCCTGAATTAACTACTTTTTGCTTACGCGAACAGGTGTAAGGCTGGCTTAGGGTAGCAGTTCACAAAGGGCAATAAAGAGAATAGAAGAAAAACTTATAGGTCACACCCTAGATTAATTATATATATATATATAT